>ML802917.1:60726-75259 GCA_009831015.1 Picea engelmannii
AATGGCAAGGGGTCTCCAGAATGCATCCTCAGCCATAGATTTGGGTGGGTGGACTCTGGCCATCTAGATCTGTTCGCTACTTACCCTACTACGCACTCACGCCCCGGTATAAAACTGGCATCTCTTCCTCACATCGGACGGTCGTTACGGACCCTGAGATTTCCCAAAGGAATCTTGTCCATCCATCGGGACTTAACCACATGCTAGTGTCCCGACATTATGGATTGGGATTTGTCAAGGCAAGAGCCTGAGTTTTTGTCATCAGAACTCCTGTATCCCCGATCCCCGATTTTCCCGAAACGGGTAATCTCTCAACACGTCACTTCCTTAAATCGGACGGTCCACAACTGCTCCGGGGTTTCCACCCAGGAAAATCCCGATCCCTTGTCGCCAGGACTCTCGATCTCGCGATTCTTGATTTCTCGAAATGGGAGATCTCACGATGCGTGGCCTCCATCAATCGGATGGCTCAGATCCATCCCGGGGTTTTCACCATAGAAAATCCTGAACTCTTGTCAACAGGAATCTCGATTCCGCGATTCCCGATTTCCCGAAATGGGTGATCTCTTGACGCGTGGCCTTCGTCAATCGAACGTCCTAGATCTATTCCGGGGTTTTTCCCCCCTATACACTGGAGTCTTAACCCTCGTGTAACTCCTGATAGATCCAATGGCTGTCGGGTTTTTCAGTCGAGATCTGACGGCTCATAATGGTTCCTACCCATGCATTCTTCCACGACTCCCTGGGTGTGGAAAAGATCCATGGTCCAGATACTCTCATGAACCTTGGGGATCTACGGTCCTAAACTCTTCGCTACCCACGAAGACACAGGAAAACCAAGTGGTAAGGCATTTAACGCCCTACTTTCTCCTACTAATCTAACGGTCGTGGGTGACCGCAGATTCCCCGATGAAATCTCGTCCATCGATTAATACCTATAAGGTTAAGGTACTTAACTTTCCATCTCCTTCCTCCGATATGACGGTCATGAGTGACCACAGATCTCCTGACGGGATCTCATCCGTTGATTCGTTACTTCATCCTTATGCTGTCATCTCGGTTTTCAAGAGGATCGTTCCTCCTTATGCAGGGTTATTAAGGCCTTACGCCTTCACAACCACCTTCCTGCTTCTTGATGGGCTTTTCAAGGAAGGTATTTCTATGGGGAGAATTACTTAGGGTACTACCTGAGGTATATAAGGATGTCGTCCTCCCGAGAGCCAGGCGTGAAGTCTGAGTTGGATCAGTACGCACACAAATAACAAATTCATGAGGACATAAACCATACGTAGTCTTTCCATATAAATATACAACTACTAGTACTCATCAAAACACCATACAGTCATTCTTATAATGAAATCATTCACAGTTTCATAGCTTATGAGCATAATTATTAGAATAAGCACATATATATATTTCAAGATGCCAGAGGAAAAACACTTATCAGAGATAACACCAGGGGTCAAGCAACTGCTGAGAGGGGTGCTCGTTTCCACCCAACCGTAGGCTTAGCGACTCCCAACGGATTTACCACTAGCCACCCCCGAGCTGAGACCACGATACTGTGAGACTGCGTCTTTGTTTACCAGTGACCAGGAGCGAAGGTTGCAATCCTTCCTCTCTGCTATCACTCACTCTGAATATTGCCAGGGTTCTCCCCTCGCGTCTTCCCCCCCTCTTCCAATCGCTTCTACCCCACGCCTTATCCTCTTGCGAGGTTGCGTGTGGCGCGATTACCCTCGCACTGGCCAGTCATGATGGCTCTACGGATGGGCGGTTCACCTCTCCATCCCTCATTAATTCCTGAGGAGCCATCAACCTACCAGTCTGCGAGGCATTTAATTCGGGGCCAGCGAGCCGCTTTTGGTTCTCCGGGCCAGTGGAGTCCAAATACGGTATTAATTCTCGGTGGAAGTTAACGCCACCTTTCTAGGTGCCTTCCACTGTCATCGTGGTCTCTTTTTCTGCACATCCCCTCTCAGCAGTCCCGCAATAAAATTCATAATGTTATTCACATTTATTGACCTTTTGCTCATGGTCCATTTACATCACATATTCACATTTATGAGTTTGCCATAGTTCTTGGCCAGTCCAGTTATTTTTACAAGCTGGGGGAAACAGGGTGTTACAACAACATTTGTGCAAGTTGGTGGTTGTTTCAGAAAAATCCCAGGTAACTGATCATAGTGGTTGGGAGAACAAACTTGAGGTAAGCAATGATGTCTTATATATACGAGCACCACATTTTTCTTGGTATAATGATATGGAGTACTATTTGACTCATGGTTCATCTCTTGAATCTTTAGATCCTAAGAAAATAATAGCTTTAAGGATAAAATCCCCCAAATACAAATTGATTGATTGATGACTTTTTAGAAAAAAATGTGATAACGTGTTTCTAAGATGCCTTGAAAAATTGGATGTAGATAAGGTCTTAGCCCAACTTCATGACAAACCAGTTGGAGGACATTTTGGTGGAGAAACAACTACCCACAAGATTTTAAGGGATGGATACTACTTGCCTACTTTTTTTATAGATGCTTATTCATATGCCAGGAAATGTAAACTATGCCAAACATCTGCTGTAAGAGAAAGGACAATTATGCTTCCATTACAATGTGTTGAATTTGAAGTTCCATTTGAGTAGTGGGGCTTGGAAATTATCAGAGAGATTAACCACAACTCTACAAAACTCCAAAAATATACTCTTACTACGACATATTACTGTACATGATGGATTGAAGCCATTCCTATTAAGCGAGTTAATGAAGAACAAGTGATATCATTCCTTAATCAATTCATAATTTCCAGGTTTGGTGTCCCAAATTCCTTAGTTTTTAATAATGCATCATACTTTTCATCCCTTAAAATGACTGGATTTTCTTTGGAGAAAGGTATTACAATTAATTATTCTGCAAACTATTATCCCCAGGGGAATGGTTTGGATGGATCAAACAATAAAATTTCAATCTGAATTTGAAAAAAACTGTTCATGAACACCAAACAAATTGGCACAAACAACTTTACACTACATTATGGGAAGTCAAAGTAACTCCCAAAAAGTCAATAGGGAATTCACCTTATTTCCTAGTTTATGGAAAATAAGCCATTCTACTGGCCAATATCTTTCTTCCTTCTCTACAGTTAGCCCAGTCTGTCCAAGAAGAACCATGTTCTAATATGAAAAATATAATTGATGCATTAATTGACTTAGAATAAGAATGTGATAAAACCAAATAAAATTTCCATGAACATCAAGCAATAATTAAAATATGGTTTGAAAAACACAAAATTAATGATAAAGAGTTTCAAGTTGGAGATTTAATCCTGAAATGGGACAAAGCTCATGAAGAAAAATACAAACACACAAAATTTCAACATCTTTGGTTAAGACATGTTACCTCCCCATGCCTAGGGGTAACTAGAGGAGATCATGTCTCGAGGACCATAATGGAGAATATGATCTAATCCATGATGATGATCAACATGTCCACAGATGGAAGCCCAACAACCCCCCTTGATTTTCCTCCTAGTTGCATCAACCAAATCTCATCACATTCAAGCAACCCAAGACATGGGGCATGGTAAGCCAACATCACCATGAGGTATGGTTAGTATCTTTTTCATACAAGGTGTTGTGTTTAATTTACGGGGCATGTGGACACATATCATTGGTTGAAGTTGGATAGTGGATCACTTGCTTGAGAAACTGTCTTGGTTTCCTTGTTTCACCTTGGTGTTCAGCCTCTATGCCATAGTCCCATGTTGTAAAAGCCTAGGGAAAAGGGGTAACACTGGGGGACCCTCGCAAGTGTAATGCCCACTCCCAACCACACTTAAAATTTTACATTATAAATCCTTTCACATATCCCAAAATTCGTCTATGGTCCATTCTCTCATGAGAAGAAGGGGCTAAAGGCCCAAAGGATGATGCAAATACTCTATGTATATGTTATTGTTAAATTATAAAGGCCATCATAAAATCCTTAGGCTAGCTTGAGCTCCGCCCCCTCTAATGGTAATCACCCTTGTCCGGATGCGAATGAATGCACCAATTATAAATGACTAATTCCTAGTAAAAAATAAAGGAATAAAGCTTGAAATCTTATAAAGGGGACTTCTAAATGATAACTAGGAATTAAAAGAAAAATAAGGGGTTCATAATGCAAAAAGTACCAAGGAAAGGGTGTTGGTTGTGGAACCTGATTATCTTCTTGATTCATAGGTTTGTTTCAGCCATGATTGGACCCCATTCCCTAATAGGGGGGTGTGGAGGGCCTTGCTGATCTGAACCTGGGGGGTGATTAGTTTCCAATAATTATTTGATCCTATCACTCCTCCAAAGGGTCAGTTGTAGATCGTTTTACTTGAGAAGATTGCAATTAAATGTATAGTTGAAGTCTTTATAGGCTTGAATCCAAAGTGAATAAAAACCTCTTTAGCTTCCTTATGTGTTATATGCCATGCTTGAATTTAATATTCTATGTACATAAATTCATGGAAAAGAAACATAAGAACATAATACAAATAATAGATATGACACTTCCCTTGATAACAAAGTTCACCCAATGTGGGCTAAGTCTTCGGGTCTCGCTCCAAAGCTTGATTGCTTTATTCTCATTGCTGTAATGATGTCTCTCCTTTACAAGTTGTAAGGCCATTTCAGTGACAACAACAAGAGATCCGAATGTGATAGGGAATGTTTACAAGCTTCACAAGTTCTCATGATCACGAGGGATCCATGATACTGACATCGACATCATTCCCACATACTCAATACAGAAAAATAGGAAGAGTAATAAATGACCCCCATCGTCGTGAAGCCATAGAATGACTTAGATCTGCTGCTCAGATCCAAGCATATATGCAACCCAATATAAAGATGTTGAAACTATGAGATTCCTGACTGCTTCATTGGCGACTTATCATCCAAGTGCCACAAATTCTCTGTCACATATAGCTGAACTATTTATGTGCAAGAGGAGAAGAAAAAGAAGAAATAAAAGGAATGAGTTGGTCTTGCTGTCCTACTGCAGCCTCTCCATGCTCCTTCAGACCTATATCAAGCATACTATGCTGCAACATTTATTGACAAAACAACATAATGAAAAACATGCTTACATTGGCTTCTTCAGAATTTAACCTGTTGATCGAAGTCTCTGCTACCGAAACATACCTCGCCATTGGATTCACATCATCGAATTACCCAAAAATGACTGTCAAATCGTCTCCATTAGACTTTGTCAACTTCATGCCTCCTTTGGACCTTTGCCTCGATCTGCCTGCAAATCTCATCAATTAATACACCGTACTCTGCATTGCAATTCATGCATGTATGGACTCATACGGGTTGGGCACACATCTCCTCTCCCTCGTGCATTGATAATAAGCACCTTTTAATAAAAGACTTGGTCGAAGTTTACCAAATGGGTGGTTAGCCCAATTGGTTGACGAATTTGTAATAAAAACAAGTGGTTGGGGAGGTCCCAGGGTCAAGCTTGCGGGCCTCCCCTTTTGGTGTATGTTATAACCATTTACACTTTGGGGTCCGCCAAAAATACCGAATAGTTATACCTTGCCAGATTTGGTGGGGACTTGCCACCCGATTTGGTGGAACCGACTGTCAAATTTGTCAGGTTGGGGGTTGGCCGACTATTTTAATTTCGAATTTTGGTGACGGGTCCTCATTGGACATTTTCCCACTACCACGTGGAAGCCCATGATTGGTCCATGTGGCATCCAACCATTGGTTGAACCTGGTACAGTCACCACCTACATGTCTCTGCCATGTGTCGCTCGACTATTGGCCCATGTGTCAACATGCGATAGGACCATGTGGCTGCTCCTGGGTGGTGCCATGTGGCATCACTCTGGGGTGCCACTTGTCACATTTCCCTCAGGCGAATTTGGAGACCCAAAATACCAAATCAACATGCCACGTGGCATGTTGTCATTGGGCCACATCATCATGCTGATGTCACTGCCACTATGCTTTCCACGTCATCTGCCACGTCTTGTACAGATTGCCATGTGTTTTCCATTTCTTGTATGGTTTTCCACGTAGTTGTACAGATGCCATGTCACCTACCATGTGGCTGTATAGATTTCCACTCCTACCACATCATGTATGGTGTGCCACGTGGCTGTACGGACTGCCACGTGGCACTTTCTCAATGGTCCACATGTTGACCTGAAAATGCCAAAATTGAGTGACACGTGGAAACCTGTGGTGTTGCCATGTCATCATTCCGACATCATGAAATGTGTTTCCCTCTACGTGTGCCACGTACCCTATACGAATGTTGATGTCATCTGTACTGATGCTGATGTCAACAGTATAGATGCTGACTCATCCCCGCTGACTGGGCTAGGTTGACCAAAACTTTGACTGCGAATATCTTTCAATCTGTAACTCTATTTGAAAAACCGTTTACGATGTTGGAAATATTATGAAACACTCTTCGTGATGATGTCGGTTTCACCGAGATTTGAAGACTTTGAATTTTTTCCCTTTCTCGCTTGTCAAGGCCATTCTGAGCCACCTAGGACACTTCTGAAACTTCGGTGATGTTCCCTAGATCCTTTCTGACCACTTTCCCCACCACAAATGTTGCTAGGGGGGTCCATGTGGGGGGCGAAGACAGTTGTAGCCCCCCCCGGAGCGAAATGTTGGAAAAAATTACCTTGTAAAATATTGTAATTTCGTAGTTAATCTAGATCGTTTATTATAAGGTCACAGATCTGATGGTAGAAGTTATTTTTAGGGGGTTTTACCCTAAAAGGAAACCCTCTCTTATGAGGGAATTGTATTGCGGCTGTGTATTATCGCGAATATTGTATTCTGAGAGAGGAGACTACGAGAGAAAGAAGAGGAAGTTACAACAGGTGTGTTGTAGGTTGTATCCCTTCATTTTGTTGGATAATAAAAATGAAGGCCCTGGCAATTTCTCTGGTGGACGTACCCCACACTGGGTGAACCGAGTATATATGTATCTCTATTGTATTGCGTATCTTCTTTGTTTTATTTCCACATTTGTTTTATTTTATTGCGTTGCGATCCTGTTTTTTCTAACAACTAGTATCAGAGCGAAAGGTAACTCACTGGAAAAGAGGGTTCCTGGTTCGAGTGGGAGGAATGGCAGAAGATGGAAAGTTTACAGTCGAGAAATTTAACGACCAAAACTACCAGTTATGGATGATGCATATGGAAGATTATTTATATCATAAGTATCTATTCCTACCATTGGGTGGAATAAAAAAGACGCCAATGACCATGAAAGACAAATAATGGGAGGTTCTTGACAAAAAGACACTAGGAACGATACGACTGTGCCTGACAGCATCGATGGATTTCAATATTTCAAAAGAAAAGACAATGAAGGAGATTATGGATGCATTGGATAAACTGTATGAAAAACCATCAATGTCCAATAAGGTATTTCTATTGAGAGATTATTTAATATGAAGATGTCAGAAGGTGGGTCTATTGCACATGATTTAAATGAATTTAATACAGTTACTAATCAGGTAAGTTCTATAAAAGTGGACTTTGATGATGAGGTTAGGGTCTTCTAATCCTATGCTCATTGCCATAAAGATGGAATAGCTTGGTGATGGTTGTAAGTAACTCTGTATCTGGTTCAAACACTCTAAAATTTGATGATGTTGTTGGTGTTATCCTTAGCGAGGAAATGCGACAAAAAATCACAGGTGAGACATTAGGTAATGCATCAAATGTGGAGAACAGGGGAAGACAAAAGGATAGAGGAAAGGGCTCAAGGAACTGTGGGAATTCTAGGAAGGGAAGATGCAAATCCAGACTGGGAAAGATAGAGTGTTGGAATTATGGGAAGAAATGATATTTGAAGAAAGACTGCATAGCTCCAAAGAAACAAAGAGATGGAGAGCAGGATAAAAATCAAGAAGAAAATGTAACAAGTGATGTGTTACAAGTTGCTTTGATTCTTTCTGTAGATAATATTTCTGAGTCTTGTGTAGTAGATTCAGGGGCTTCATTTCATGCCACACCCCATAGAAAATATTTTATAGATTATGTTCAAGGTGATTTTGGACAAGTTTATTTGGGTAATGATGCAACATGAAAAATTGTTGGAATGGGTAAGGTACAAATAAAGAAAAAGAATGGTAACCAATGGCTATTGAAAGAGGTAAGACATGTACCTGATCTAAGGAAAAATCTAATTTCAACAGGGCAGTTGGCAAATGAAGGATGTATATGTCAGACAGTTGGCTTAGGTTAATGGAAAATTGGTATGGATTGTTGGTTTTCATTAATGTCAATGTTGATATTATGGTAGCTTCGGGAAGTATGAACCTCTATTGTGACCTATAATGAGATTATAATATTCCAGAAGGAAGCAAAGAAGTAAAGGAAACCCTGGATGAGATGTCGGCTACAAAAATATAATTAATATGAATTAATTAGTACCCAGAAGGAGAAGTTAGCCCCAGTAAGTCTTCCAGAACCACTATAAATACAGGGTGTCAGTCTCTCATTTGACACATTCTTAGAATTGCAGAGAGCCAGTTGTGCACACTACAGCTGGCAGTTTTGTGCACAAGTTTCTAGGGAAGGTGTTGCGCCAGTTTCTGGGTGGGACTATTTGATCAACTTTGGTTTCTATTCTTGCTTGGTGCATTAGCCTTGCTTGGCTATTGATTGCTACCAATATTATTCTCTGTCAAGGTTAAGGTGCTCAGAGGGTGGATTCAGCCTATGGTTGGGTGACAAGGGTATTGTCAATGGTAAAATGAGCACAATCCTTCATATTCTAACAGGTTATGGGCCCACACCTCCTTCGTTCAGTCTAAACACTGGAAGGAAGCATAGCCGCTAGGATATTGAGCTCGCTGAGGAACTACCGCTAGGGTTACTAGTAGGAGCAGCTTCTAAAGACACTGCCACTAGGGTTACTAGCAGAAGCAGTTGCAAAAATCCTAATCTCAGATCTGACACCTTGCGATGGAGAATCTCACTCAAAAAGAAGATATTCAGATGCACCCTAACTCAATGCACCTTTTGGCTCTCTCAGAAGACAGAAACGATGAAGTTGAAGTTTTGGATCAAGGCATGACCAGTTACCAGTCAACCGAAGACATGAGTGAAACGATCAGTCTTTTACACTACTCAGCACTTACCAGAATGATTGAAGATGACATGTGGATAATCGATAATGGATATTCTAAGCACATGACAGGAGATCAAGCTAGACTCTCAAATCTAAATGAGAAGAAGACCTCATACAAGGTAGAGCTTGGAGACAAAACCACTTACCCCATGGAAGGATTTGGACAAGCCTCCATCAAAATGAAAACACGTAACTATGTTCACTTAAGAAATGTTTTATATGTACCTAGTTTAGAAAAGAATCTTGTATCGATGTCATCCCTAGAAGACAAAGGAAACAAAATAGTCTTCGTGGATGGAAAGGTGTTATCTTGGCATAAATACTCCAACATAGAGAATGCTAGGGTTATTGGAAGTCGTGAAGGAAATCTGTATAGACTACTAGAACATAATGAAGAAGCTCTTGTACATGACGAAGTCAAACCTAATAAGATTTGGCATAGAAGGTATGCTCACATCAACTCTCAAGCATTACCTTTTCTCAGAAAGATGGTTGAAGGAATACCAGAATTGAAATCTACACATGAAGGAATCTGCAAGGGATGTGCTCTTGGGAAGAATATCAAGAAACCATTCCCAAGCAACAACAATAGATCCAAGGAGATCCTAGATCTAATACACTCAGATGTTTGCGGTCTGATGCCAGTCAGATCTCTAGGAGGATCTCTTTACTATGTAACCTTCATAGATGATTATTCAAGAAAGACTTGACTATACCTACTAAAGACAAAAGAAAAAGTATTTAACAAGTTCCAAAAATTCAAAGCAGAAATAGAAAACCTCACAAACAAGAAGATCAAAACATTAAGAATAGATAATGGAGGAGAATACACCTCGAAGGAATTCATTGCATTCTGCAAGAAGACAGAGATTAGGAGGGAGCTGAATGTTCCTCATAATCCTCAACAAAATGGTGTAGCAGAAAGAAAGAACAGATCCATTGAAGAAATCATAAAAGCCTTACTAAATGATCAAGGTCTATCCATGTTCTTATGGGGAGAAGCAGAATTGACAGCAATATATGTGTAGAATAGAATTCCTCATCGTATATTAAATAACATGACACCAGAAGAAGCTTTCTCAGGTAAGAAACCTAATGTGAAAAATCTAAGAATATTTGGATGTCCTGTTTACTCTCACATTCCCAAGGACAAGAGGAATAAACTAGAACCTTCAAGAAAGAAAGGGATATTCGTGGGATATAGTGATTCATCCAAAGCTTATAGAATATATATTCCATAACAACACAAGATCGAAGTCAACAAAGACATAACATTCAATGAGAAGATGGCCTTCAAGAAATCCATAGAAGAAAATATAGAAGAAGAAGAGATTGAAGAACTTAATGAAGAAAACACAGAAAACGTAAATCATGAAAAGGAACTACCTGATCATCCTATGGAGCCAAGTGAAAACATTGATTTAGATATCATACCTAAGACCAAGAAAATACTTTCTTGGCTTGAAGCTACCTTACAAGATGCAGAAAGACTCAAGGTTCCAGAGGAACATTCAGAAAGAGTAAAAGACCTAAAAGATTCTCAAGTTATGCAGCATACATGACGAAGCTTCTAGATGAAGAACCTACCACATTTGAAGAAGTAGTTCAAAAGGGACAATGGAAAGAAGATATGACAAAAGAGCATCAATCCATTATGAAAAATGAGGTATGGGAAATTGTACCCAGACCTAAAGAGAAATCAGTTGTAACTTCAAAATGGGTATACAAGATCAAACATGTAGCAGACGGAAGCGTGGATAAATATAAGGCAAGATTCGTGGCTAGAGTATTCTCCCAGAAGTAGGGAGAAGACTATGACGAAACCTTTGTTCCAGTGGCAAGGTATACCTCCATCAGAGCTATCATATCTCTTGCCGCTTCCATGGGATGGAATCTACACCAGATGGATGTAAAGACAACCTTTCTCAACAGAGTTATTGAAGAAGAAGTATATATTGAACAACCTCAAGGATTCGAGGTACATTCCAGAGACACTCATGTCTGCAGATTGAAGAAATCTCTATATGGACTCAAGCAAGCTCCAAGGGCTTGGTACGCCAAAATGGAAAACTATCTAACTAGACTTGGCTTCTCTAAGAGTCATGCAGATCCAAACCTTTACTACAAAGTCATGAACAATGCACCTATAATTCTACTATTATATGTTGATGATCTATTCATAATAGGTGAAGAATCTCTAATCATCCAGTGCAAGAAGGATTTAGCCTCTGAATTTGATATGAAATATCTAGGTCTCATGCACTATTACTTGGGACTAGAAGTATGGCAGAAGCGTGGTGAAGTATTCCTTGGACAAGGAAAATACGCAATAAAGATCCTTCAGAAATTTAGAATGATGGATTGTAAGTCCATGGACACTCCTATGAATGCGGATATAAGAAAAGTGAAAGTTCCATATTCTGATCCAGTAGATCCATCTCTATATCGATAACTAATTGGGTCATTTATGTATTTGGTAAATACTTGACCAGACATTTGCTTTGTCGTGAATACACTAAGCCAGTTCCAGGTGGAACCAAGACATGAGCATTGGATAGCTGCAAAGCATGTATTCGTGGGACAACAAACTATGGTTTGAGATATACGTCATCCAGCGATATACAACTTCATGGATTCACAGACTCTAATTGGGAAGGAAGTGCAGAAGACAAAAAGAGCACTTCAGGTATGTGTTTCAGCTTGGGCTCTGCTATGATATATTGGGGCAGTAGGAAACCAAAGTCTGTCACACTTAGCACAACAGAAGTAGAGTATATGGCAGCATGTTAAGCATGCACAGAAGCAATATGGTTAAGGAAGTTAATCTTTGATTTATTTGATCAGATTCCAGAATCGACCATAATATATTGTGATAATCAAATTTGTATAAGATTATCAGAACATCCTGTGTTTCATGAAAGGTCAAAAAACATTGAGATCAAATACTACTTTATTCGAGATAAAGTCTAGGAAGGAGAGATAAAGCTCGAATATATCCCCACTGACGAGCATACAACAGACATTCTGACAAAACATATATCCGGAATAAAGTTTGCATATTTCCGAGAGAATATGGGGATCGTGGAAATAACTCCCTTAGTTGAAAGGGAAGACTCTCCAGGTTAGGAGGGAGCACTTAAAAATATTATTGAAACATTTATCTTTTTGATTGAAAAAAAAAATAGTCTAGATTAGACAGATTCTTTCCTGTTCAAAAAGTGGATTGAGATTTCTGACGGACAATGATTTCCCATTGTGGTTAACATGGGAAATGGTTTAGATTGCTGATGTATCATAGACAATGACTTCCCATTGTGGTGAACATGGGGAGTGGTCTAGGGCAGTCTCTCTTCTTGAGGGTTACTCAAGAAGACTAGCCTGCTTTGCCGGATAGCGATTTCTCATTGTGGTTAACATGATGAATGGTCTATTTTGGAGGTTGATACAGGAAAGTCTTTTCCTCTTGTGGTTAATAGAGGAATTGGTCCGAACAGTCATTCCTTTAGGTTTATACATTCTCTCCAGGGTGCACTTTGATTAGTGTAGAAGGAATGGCCTAGGGCGGGGAATGTTCTAGGCTCAACAATCAGGGATAGGCATTCTTTAGGGTTTATACATTCTCTCCAGGGTGCACTTTGATTAGTGTAGGAAGAATGGCCCAGGGTGGGGAATGGTCCGGGTTCAGAAGACATGATAGTTATTCTTCCTTTCTTGAGAAGAATAGTCCAGATATCTCATTATTCTACTCTGAGGGCAGATATTCTTTCATATCTCACAGACATGAGTGAAAGATTGGCCCAGATGATTCTTTCTATTTTAACAATATTTTTCTGTGCAGGTTGGCATCAGATGATTGTTATGGAGACTACCTGTCTCCAGACAGTAGAGATATACTACTGTGGTGGATTTGTTCCACTATTTGTAACTATGTGTCACGGTTTGAGTAGTTGCGTACTACCACGGATAAACACATGTGTGTTCTATCAATTGATATTGTACCAGTTGTCATAGGAGATTATCTAGTTGGATAATAATGACGGTGCTCATGATACTACCAGTTGAATGGTCTGTTTGTGCTCAAGACCATACCTCCCTAGCTAGGAGGGAGTGTTGATATTATGGTAGCTTTGGGAGGTATGAACCTCTATTGTGACCTATAACGATATTAGAATATTCCAGAAGGAAGAAAAGAAGTAAAGGAAACCCTAGACGAGATGTCGGCTGCAGAAATATAATTAATATGAATTAATTAGTACCTAGAAGGAGAAGTCGGCCCCAGTAAGTCTGCCAGAACCACTATATATACAAGGTGCCAGTCTCTCATTTGACACATTCTCAAAATTGCAGAGAGCCAGTTGTGCGCACTGCAATTGGCAGTTTTGTGCGCAAGTTTCTGGGGAAGGTGTTGCGCCAGTTTATGGGTGGGACTATCTAATTATCTTTGGTTTCTATTCTTGCTTGGTGCATTAGCCTTGCTTGGCTATTGATTGCTACTAGTATTCTTCTCTGTCAAGGTCAAGGTGCTCAGAGGGTGGCTTCGGCCTATGGTTGGGTGACAAGGGTATTGTCAATGGTAAAATGAGCACAATACTTCATATTATAACAGTCAACCATTGGAGAGTGATATTGTAGATTGATGTCAACCCTTGGAGAAATTCTGATAGCGAATTCTGGTAGCACAAAGGTTTGGGTAATGGACCCAAGGTTGTTTCATGTATAATGCAGTGTTTTAAAAACCATTGAACTGGAACCGGAACCAGCCGGTTTGATTGGTTTGATGGTCGACCTGTTCAAACTGGCCAATAAATCGAACCGACCGGTTTGGTCCCTAAAAGCTAAAAACCCCTAAAACCCCCTAAAACCTAAAACCTAAGTAACAAGGAAGTACCTGGTTCACGTTTTCTCATGCAAGTTGGAGTTGTAAGGTGTTTTGGTGTGAAGTTGAGGGTTATTTTGCCTTATTAATGCTATTTAAAGAGGTTCACACCCCCTCCATTTCACCCACCCTAGTAAGTGACATTCTCATTTATCTTTCATTTTCATCCTTTTAATTAAATTTTTAACATTACCATTAATTGTTTCAGGATGTTTGAGAGTGGTTCCAACCTCATTGGACTTCATATGGATAAATTATAATTTTAGGTCCCATTCAAAATTCAACAGACTTAACAATTTTCAGGATTTCAAGATTGGCAAGATTGCAATGTTTCCACTGGATTCTATCATGTATGAGGGTATGGAACTTGTTGGATCATGTTGTCATTGATGCCAATGGTTTGATTGATTGATGTCAAAGGATTGATTGATTGATGATTGATGTAATATAATATGTATTTTCCTTGATGAGAATGCATAGATGAAGATGGATCAATGAGTTGTCATTG
>ML802917.1:109930-135791 GCA_009831015.1 Picea engelmannii
CTTTAACAGAATCCTGAGTTTTATATGGCCAAAGGCCTAAATTGGTCAAAGACCGGATTTTCAGAGAAACTCTGAAAATTTTGTGTTTGGCTAAAAGCCGAATTATGGTCAAGGACCAAGATAATCAGAGAAACTCTGAATATTTGAATGGCCAAAAGCCGATATTTGGTCAAAAACCTTTGGAATCGGAGAAGCTCCGAAATGAAGAGGTTGGCTAAAATCCGGATCAGACAAGGTCTGATAAGGAGACTGGCCAAAAGCCGGGATCAGAAAACGAAGCTTTGATACCAAATGAGACGAACAAAGTTCGCTCACACAAGAATTATCCAAAATACTTGGAATATAACAAAGTAATCCATATAGGAACAATAAATAATAAATGAATAATAAGATAATATATGAGATGATTACAATTGAGAATGAGGGCCTGCTTATATACCCACGCAGGGGTGCCCTTTACCAATAGTCATGTCCTTTGAGACATGACCTTTCATTATTAATAATTATTATTTATTAACTATAATTATGTTATGAATATCTATTTATGTATATTTATGTTCATAACACAAAATGGGAAGTCGTTGTCTATGATACATCAGCAATATGGACCATTTCCCATATTAACCACAAAGGGAAATCGTTGTCCGTCAGAAATCTCAATCCACTTTCCAAACAGGAAAGAATCTGCCCAAGCTGGATTATTTTTCAATCTCGAAAATAAATGTCTTCAATAATATTTTCAGTGCTCCCTCCCAACCTGGAGAGTCATTTCTTCCCTTTCATCTAAGGGATTTATTTCCACGATCCCCGTCTTCTCTCGAAAATATTCAAACTTTATTCTGGATAGAGGTTTTGTCAGGATGTCTATTGTCTGCTCATCAGTGGGGATATACTCGAGCTTTACCTCTCCTTCCTGAAATTTATCTCAGATAAAGTAGTATTTGATCTCAATGTGTTTTGACCTTTCATGAAACATGGGATGTTCTGATAATCTTATACAACTCTGATTATCACAATGTATTATGGTCGATTCTGGAATTTGATCAAATAAATCAGAGATTAACTTCCTTAGCCATATTGCTTCTGCGCATGCTTCACATGCTGCGATATACTCTACTTCTATCGTTCTTAGTGCAACAGACTTCTATTTCCTGCTGCCCCAAGATATCATAGCGGAGCCCAAGCTGAAACACATACCTGAAGTGCTCTTTCTATCTTTTTCACTTCCTGCCCAATCTGAGTCTATGAATCCATGAAGCTGTATATCACTGGATGCGGTATATCTCAAGCCATAGTTTATTGTCCCACAAATATATCTTCATACATGCTTTGCAGCTATTCAATGCTCATGTCTTGGTTCCACCTAGAACTGGCTTAGTGTATTCACGGAAAAGCAAATGTCTGGTCGAGTATTTACCAAATACATCAATGACCCAATTAGTTGTCGATATAGAGATGGATCTACTAGATCATAATCTGGATCTTTCACTTTTCTTATATCTGTATTCATAGGAGTGTCCATGGACTTACAATCCATCATTTCAAACTTTTGAAGGATCTTTATTGCGTACTTTCCTTGTCCAAGGAATACATCACCACGCTTCTACCATACTTCTAGTCCCAAGTAATAATGCATGAGACCTAGATCTTTCATATCAAATTCAAAATCTAGTTCCTTCTTGCACTAGATGATTAGAGACTCTTCACCTGTTATGAATAGATCGTCAACATATAGTAGTAGAATTACAGGTGCATTGTCCACGACTTTGTAGTAAAGGTTTGGATTTGCATGACTCTTGGAGAAACCAAGTCTCGTTAGATAGTTGTCCATTCTAGCATACCAAGCCCTTGGAGATTGTTTGAGTCCATATAGGGTTTTCTTTAATCTGCAAATGTGAGTGTCTCTGGAATTTACCGCAAATCCTTGAGGTTGTTCAATATATACTTCTTCTTCAATTGCTCCATTAAGGAAAGTTGTCTTTACATCCATCTGATGTAAGTTCCATCCCATGGAAGCAACAAGAGATATGATAGCTCTAATGGAAGTATATCTAGCAACCGGAGTAAAGGTTTCGTCATAATCTTCTCCCTCCTTCTGGGAGAACCCTCTAGCTACGAATCTTGCCTTGTATTTATCCACGCTTCCGTCTGCTGCATGTTTGATCTTATATACCCATTTTGAAGTTACCACTGATTTTTATTTAGGTTTAGGTACGATTTCCCATACATCATTTTTCATAATGGATTGGTGTTCTTCTGTCGTAGCTTCTTTCCATTGTCCCTTTTGAACTGCTTCTTCAAATGTGGTAGGTTATTCATCTAGAAGTTTCGTCATATATGTTGCATAACTTGAGAATATTTTAGGCCTCTTACTCTTTCTGAATGTTCCTTCTGGAACCTTGAGTCTTTCTGCATCTTGTAAGGTAGCTTCAAGCCAAGCTGGTCGTTTCTTGGTCTTAGGTACGATTTATGAATCAATGTTTTCACATGGTTCCATAGAATGATCAGGTTGTTCCTTTTCGTCATTTTCGTTTTCTATGCTTTCATCATTAGGTTCTTCAATCTCTTCTTCTTCTATAGTTTCTTCTATGGATTTCTTGAAAGCCATCTTTTCATTGAATGTTACATCTCTGCTGACTTCGATCTTGTGTTGTTCTGGAATATATATTCTATAAGCCTTGGATGAATCACTATATCCCACGAATATCCCCTTCTTTCCTGAGGGTTCTAGTTTATTCCTTTTATCCTTGGGAATGTGAGAGTAAACAAGACATCCAAATATTCTTAGGTTTTCCACATTAGGTTTCTTACCTGAGAAGGCTTCTTCTAGTGTCATGTCCTTCAATATACGATGAGGAATTCTGTTTTGCACATATATTATTGTCATTGTTGCTTCTCCCCATAAGAACATGGATAGACCTTGATCATTCAGTAAGGCTTTTATGGTTTCTTCAATAGATCTGTTCTTTCTTTTTGCTACACCATTTTGTTGAGGATTATGAGGAACAATCAGCTCCCTCCTAATCCCTGTCAATTTGGAGAATGCAATGAATTCCTTTGAGGTATATTCTCCTCCATTATCTATTCTTAAAGTCTTGATCTTCTTGTTTGTGAGGTTCTCTATCTCTGCTTTGAATTCTTGAAACTTGTTAAATACTTCGGCTTTTGTCTTCAATAGATATAGCCAAGTCTTTCTTGAATAGTCATCTATGAAGATTACATAGTATAGGGATCATCCTAGAGATTTAACTGGCATCAGACCACAAACATCTAAGTGTATCAGATCTAGAATCTCCTTAGATCTGTTGTTGTTGCTTGGGAATGGTTTCTTGATATTCTTCCCAAGAGCACATCCTTTGCAGATTCCTTCATGTGTAGATTTCAATTATGGTATTCCTTCAACCATTCTTTTGAGAAAAGGTAATGCTTGATAATTAATGAGTGTACCTTCTATGCCAAAGTTCATTGAGGTTGACTTCGTTGTGTACAAGAGCTTCTTCATTTTCTTCTAGTAGTCTATACAGATTTCCTTCACGATTTCCAATAACCCTAGCATTCTCTATGCTGAAGTCTTTATGCCATGATAACACTTTTCCATCCATGAAAGATATTATGTTTCCTTTGTCTTCTAGGCAAGATATGGATACAAGATTCTTTTCTAAACCAGGTACATATAAAACATTTCTTAGGTGAACGTTGTTACCTGTTTTCAACTTGACGGAGGCTTGTCCAAATCCTTCCACTGGATAAGTGCTTTTGTCTCCAAGCTCTACTTTGTACGATGTCTTCTTCTCATTTAGATTTGAGAGTTTGTCTTGATCTCCCGTCATGTGCCTAGAAGCTCCACTATCAATTATCCACATGTCATGTTCAATCGTTCTGGTGAGTATTAAGAAGTGTAGAAGATTGATTGTTTCACTCATGTCTTCAGTTGAATGGTAGTTGGTCATGCCTTGATCCAAAACTTCAACTCTGACGTTTCTGTCTTCTGAGAGAGCCAAAAGGTGCGTTGAACTAGGGCACATCTGAATATCTTCTCCTTGAGTGAGATACTCCATCACAAGGTGTTGAATCTGAGATTTAGGGTTTCTGCAACTACTTCTACTAGTAACCCTAACGACAATGTCTTGGAAGGTGCTCCTGCTAGTAACCCTAGCGACAGTTCCTCAGCGAGCTCAATATCTTAATGGCTATGTTTCCTTCCAGCGGTTATACTGAATGAAGGAGGTGTGGGCCCATAACCTGTTAGAATATGAAGGATTGTACTCATTTTACCATTGACAATACCCTTGTCACCCAACCAAAGGCCGAAGCCACCCTCCGAGAACCTTGACCTTGACAGAGAGAAGAATCATGGTAGCAATCCAATAGCCAAGCAAGGCTAATGCACCAAGCAAGAAGTAACCAAGGTGATTAGATAGTCTCACCCAAAACTGACACAACACCTTCCCTAGGACTTGCGCACAAGACTGCTAGACTGTAGTGCGCAAAAATTGGCTTTCTGTGATTCTGAGAGTGTGTCAAATGAGAGATTGGCGCCTTGTATTTATAGTATTCCTGGCAGACTTGCCTGGGCCAACTTCTCTCTCTGTGTACTAATTAATTCCTATTAATTATCTATCTTCAACCGACATCTCGTCTAGGGTTTCCTTCATTTCTTTGCTTCCTTCCAGAACATTCTAATCTTGTCAAAGGTCACAATAGAGGTTCATACCTCCTGAAGCTACCATAATATCAACAGGGTACATGCTACAAGTTCTCTCTCTAGAATAAGCCATAATTCAAAAAGGTATGTCATTTTTTCTATAACTCATTTTCTGAGAGGTTCCAAGTAGTGACACCTGGAGGAATTGCATAAAAAAAACTCAAGAACATTGTGTACTATTTTCAGATCTTTATTCATTACAGGTACATAGATATGATTATTTCAAGTTAGGGTTGTTGACTAATCCAAAACTAGTCATGTGAGACTAAAGTAAAGTTTGATGAAAATGCTAGTCTCTTGTTGTTAAAGTTAAGGAATGTTTGCAGGTATGCGATCATATACATCAGGACTATTACAGAGTTACAAATTAGATTTGTATGATGAAATTGATGAGGGATTTTGGTTGAGGTACATATTGGGTACATGGTTGAGACAAGTTGTTGATGAGTTGGCACATACATGAGGTGTATAGTTGATGATGTTGGTACATCTTGATGAGTCATAGTTGATGAATAGTTGATACATGATTTGTACATACTTGGTACATGGTTGGAGGCACTTATTAGTAGTATTGTTGGCACATGGTTTGTAGATGATGTAACATACTTGTATTGGTATATTATTAGAAGCACATATTGATCTTGGCGATGATTATGAGTTTTTGTGTTATATTTGGTTGATGCACATCTTTGAGAGTTGTCTTGGTGATTGATCTTGGCGAGTAGATCTGATTTGGTTGATACTATTGATGAGACAGGTTGTTGTTATAGGTTGTTTGGAGAGGTTGTTGTGACAGGTTATTCGTACAGGTTTGGTGCATGGTTGATGCACTTGTTCATGATACAGGTTGAGGTACAGGTTGATGCGTGGTTGATGCACTTGTTTATGGTACAAGTTGATTACAGGTTGTTTGGTACAGATTGGTGCATGGTTGATGCACTTATTTATGATACAGGTTGATTATAGGTTGAGGTACAGGTTGATGCATGGTTGATTCATGGTTCAGGTTATTGGTATCGGTTGTTTGGTGCAACTTGATTGGTACAGGTTTATAGCAGTATATCTCACAATGATAGTGTGACGGTGGTTCCATCATTCTACTTATACATCAGGGCGGTTGGATGGGGTAATGACAAGTGGTTGTAGCCACATTCCGGTTGTAGTTGGAGAACATAGGGGGTTGTAGCGTCCTTCTAGTTATATCCAGAGAATTGGGGAATTGGAGCTTCCTTCATGTTGTAGCCTGAGAAACTAGGGGTTTGGAGCCTCCTTCCAGTTACAGTTGGAAAACAAAGGAAGTTGGTGCTTCCAATGAATGTAATTCTTAAATACATATAAGAAAAAACATTATGTGGTTTTCTCCTGCTTTGGGTTTCCATGTAAAACACTGATGTACTGTGTAGGTGTGTGATTGCTCATTTGTTCATTGTTTATTTACTCTACAACTATTGGATGATAATGCTACATTGATATAACACTTGCATTTTATGGTGAAACATGATTAAATTTCTCTATTATTGATTCACGCCCCCTCTAAGTAATCCAACAATATATCTATATTTACAGATAAAGTGTGGAAGGTCACCAAAGGATCACTGGTGATAGCAAAAGGAGAAAAGGTTGGTACATTGTATTTATGTACTGATAATACTAACTCTTCTATCTCTTTAGCTTGTACAATAGTTAATACAACACTGTGGCATCATAGGCTCTGACACATGAGTGAGAAGAGGATGCAGATAGTTCACAAAAGAAATTTGTTGCCAGATCTTAAACAAATTGATTTGGATTTCTGTGAGCATTATGTTTGTGGAAAACATAAGAGAGTCAGATTTCTCAGATTTTGAAAAGAAAAGAAGAGTGAAATGTTAGAGCTTGTGCATACAGATGTATGGAGACCAACTCATGTATCATATCTTGGTGGCTCTCGTTATTATGTTACTTTCATTGATGATGCAACTAGAAAAACTTGGGTTTATTGCATTCGACATAAATCTGATGTTTTTGATACTTTTAAGAAATGGAAATCTTTGGTTGAGAATGAAACAAGAAAATGGTGTGTCAGAAAGGATGAACATGACAATCATGGAGCATGAAAGGAGTATGAGACTGCATGTTGGGTTGTCCTTACAGTTCTTGGTAGATGTTGTAGATATTGTTGTTTACTTAATAAACATAGGACCTTCAAGCTCTTTGGATGGTGGAATTCCAGAGGTGGAATGGATAGGTAAAAAAGTAAACTATTTTTTTTTAAGACTTTCGGTTGTGAAGCATTTGTCCATATTGATAAAGAAAATAAAACAAAGCTTGAAGAAAAATCCAAGAAGTGTACCTTTATTGGATACAATGTTAATGATTTTGGTTATCGCTTATAGGATTATGAAAATCATAAAATCATTAGGAGTAGAGATTTCATATTCAATGAGAAGATCATGTACAAAGATCAATTGCAGGGAAAGAAACAGGAAAAAGAAAAACCAGAATACACAATGCTTGATGAGATCACTAAAAAAGAAATTCCAAAGGTACCAGAAAATCAAAATGTACAACAATGGGAGAAGCAGGTACCTCAAAATGCTACAAGTGTTGTTATAATATCTACCAGGTTAAGTGGACCCCTTGAATGATACTCTCCTTCATTGTATTATTTATTGTTGACTGATTCTGGTGATCCAAAATGTTATGAAGAGGCAATGCAGATAGACACTCAAAAGAAGTGGGAGCAAGGAATGAACGATTAAATGGATTCCTTGGTAAATAACCATACTTGGGACTTGATTCAATTTCCTGCAGGAAAGAGAGCATTGCAGAATAAATGGGTTTACAAGTTGAAGGAAGAAGATGGAGGGAAAAAAGCGGTACAAGGCTAGACTTGTTGTAAAGGTATTTGCACAAAATAAAGGTATATATTTTGATGAAATATTTTCTCCTGTTGTTAAGATGACTTCAATTAGGACTATTTTAAGTCTTGTGGAAGTAGAATATTTGCATCTCGAATAGTTAGATGTAAAAACAACTTTTCTCCATGGGGATTTGGAGGAAGAAGTTTATTCGCAGTATCCACAGGAGTATGAGTTCAAAGGGAAGGAAAATTTGGTATGCAGGTTGAAGAAGAGCTTGTATGGACTAAAGCAAGATCCAAGGCAATGGTATTTGAAGTTTGACATGTTTTTGACATAACACGGTTATAGTAGATGTCATTTTGATCATTGTGTTTATTTTAAAAGGATAGAAAATGGAAGCTATATTATCTTGCTATTGTATGTAGATGACATACTTGTTGTAGGGTCTAATATGCAAGATATAAATGTGCTCAAAAAGAAATTAGCTATTTCATTTGTGATGAAGGATTTGGGTGTTGTAAAGAAAATCCTTGGTATGCAAATAACAAGAGACAGGAAAAATCACAAATTGACATTGTATCAGGGTGAGCACATAGAGAAGGTGTTGGAGAGGTTTAAAATGTAGAATGTAAAACCAGTTAGTACACCTTTGTCCAGCCATTTCAAATTAACCAAAGAAATGTGTCCCAAGACACATGGGGAGATATAATACATGTCCAGGGTCCCTTATTCATCAGTAGTTGGCAGCTTGATGTATGAAATGCTTTGCACAAGACCAGATATTGCACATGTAGTGGGTGCTCTGAGCAAGTATATGAACAATCCAGGTAAAGAAAATTGGGAGGCAGTAAAGTAGATTCTAAGGTATTTGAGAGGTACTTCTACTCATGCATTATGTTTTGGAGGTTCAAACATTGTTTTATAGGGATATGTTGATTCATATATGGCAGGTGATAAAGATAGCAAGAGGAGCACCACAGGGTACGTTTTTGCTGTAGGTGGAACAACAGTAAGTTGAATTTAAAAACTACAAAAGGTTGTTGCAATTTAAACAATAGAAGCAGAGTATGTTGTTACTATAGAGTCTAGTAAAGAAATGATTTGGTTACATAGTTTTATGGAAGAATTGGGAAAGAAGTAGGGGAATAACATGTTGTATTGTGACAATGAGAGTGGCATTCATATTGCAAAGAAATCAAACTTACATTCAAACACCAAGCATATGCAACTCAGGTACCATTTCATATGATCTGTCTTGGAAGATGGACATTTGAAGTTGGAAAAGATACATACTAGCCAGAATCCTGCAAACATGTTAACAAAGGGAGTATCCAGGGAGAAAATGAGTTCCTGCTTAGTTTCAGTTGGTCTTCAAGCATGAAGGTGAATATGAGAAATTTTCCAGGTCCAAGGTGGAGTATAGTTTAGCAGGTACAACAACAGTGGATTTGTTGTGATCAGTCTCCAAGTGGGAGATTGTTGGTTGTGGAGCCTGATTATCTTTCTGATTAATAGGTTTGTTTTAGCTGTACTTGGACCCCATTCCCTAATGGGGGGGATTTCCACCCCACAACTGTCGCCAGGGGGGAGACAATAGTTGTAGCCCCCCCTTAGCGGGGGATTCGGGGTCAACGCCCCCAAAGCGAAATATTGTGAAAAATTGCCTTGTAAAATATTGTAATTTCATGTCAATCTGGACCGTTCATTATAAGGTCACAAATCTAACGATGCAAGTTATTTTTAGGGTTTTTTTCCCTAGAAGAAAACTCTCTCCTAAGAGAGAATCGTATTACAGCTGTGTATTATCATGAATATTGTATTCTGAGAGAGGAGACCACGAGAGAAAGAAGAGGAAGTTACAACAAGTGTGTTGTAGGTTTTATCCCTTCATTTTGTTGGATAATAAAAAGGAAGGACCTGAAATTTCTCTAGTGGACATAACCCACACTGGGTGAACCACGTATATCGGTGTCTCTATTGTATTGTGTATCTTCTATTTTTTATTTCTGCATTTGTTTTATTTTATTGCTCAACGATCCTGTTTTTTCTAACAAAAGGTATCTCAAGCAAGCAAGCAACTGCCATAATGAGCAAATGTCACAATGACCTCTCTCCTTTATATACAAGTCCAATGAGTGAGTTTAGGATCCCTTCCTAAACTCAAAAATTCATTATAACATTTTATTCTCCTTTTGTGGGTGTGGAACCCCATCACAATCCCACAAATCCCATCAACTTTCTCATGAGGCCCTAACATCAGTTCTAGGTCGATTTCACTGAAAAAAAGAGAGGCTAATATGGTGCGAATGAAGATTCCCACATGTCCGACACCTTGGCCTCTTGTGGGAATACCTCTCGAAGCTACAATAAACAACAAAATATTGTGTTGTCTGATTGTTATATTTATGTGATTGCTTCATTAAGGTTTATGAATGTTAAAAATAAAAATATAGCCTTATATTTATTTACCCCCCCCCTCTTAGTATAAGTGTTTTCTCAACATTGTTATCCCTTGGGCATGGTCTAAATGTTTCCCTATCTCACTTTCTCTTTTAAAAGAGGATAATTTGGGGCCAATCCCCTTCTGTTTTAACCCCTTGTGGATGGAGAATCATGACTTCTTCCCTTTGGTTTCCCGCTCCTAGTGTCAATGTATCTCAAGCTACCCTGTCCAAATATAGGAGAAAAAGATTAAAATAATAAAAAAATCTATTAAAAACTAGGTAAAGGTATCAATTCACTCTCTGAGTGCAAAAGTCTGAGAGATTCAGAGGAAGCTTGAGGAAATACAAGAAAGGCTAGAGAACAATGAAGTACTTCCTAATCTATTGAAGCAAGAACAAACTATGTATGAGAAATATGTTAAGTCACTAAAAGATGGGGAGTCTATGTGGAGGTTGAAGTCCAGATGTCCATGGCTTCAAGATGGTGATAATAACACTTCCTCTTTTTGTAAGCAGGTTAAAGCTTGACAATGGCGTAATAGGGTTGAGAAAGTCAAAACACAATCAGGTGAGGTGTTATCTTCTTTTGAGGATATTAAATAGGAAACCTCATTGCATTATGGAATTATTTACACATAAGAGAGAGAGTTGAACAAAGAGCTATGTGAGCAATTTATCTCTCACATTCCCTTGAAAAATTCTAAGGAAGATAATTTGGAGTTGAATAAGACAGTCATAGAAGAGGAAATTTTTGTAGCCATAAATCAATTTAACCCTGATAAATCCCTTGGGTCGGATTGTTTTACTATTAATTTTTATAAAAAGGCGTGGGTCCATCATTAAATATGATTTAATCCATATGATTCAATATGTGCACAAATCATCGCGAATGGGAGGGGCCACAAATTCATCTTTCTTGGCCCTAATTCCAGAAGCAAAAAAATCATATTTCTTTAATAGATTTTGTCCCATCTCTTCATGTAAAGTATCTTATAAAATTATGGCAGAGACCATAACAAATAGGTTGAAACCATTATTATGTAATCTCATTCTTTCAAATCAAGGGGGATTTGTGGAGAAAATGAAAATATGGGATACTATCATTCTGGTGCAGGAGGCCATTCATTTGAGCTACACCTATGGGGAAAATGGTATGATAATCAAAATAGATATGGCCAATGCATTTGATAGAGTTAAGCACAATTTTCTCAATGCAATATTGAAATTTTTTGGCTTCAATCAGGTTTTTATCTCGTAGATTAGTTCTTGTATCAACAATCCCTCGATTTCTCCTTTGGTCAATGGCAGACCAATCCCATTTTTCAAAGCCACTCGGGGTCTTAGGTAATGATGTCCTATTTCCCGTCTTCTTTATGTCCTTTTGGCAGAAGCTCTAAATAGAAGATTATAACGGGAGCATAACTCAAGAGAAATACTAGGTATTCATATTGCCAGAGGGGTTAAAATTATTAACCACTCCCAGTTTGCTGACGACACTCTGTTGCTTGGAGGGGCATAAAGAATTATAGCCCATCGATTCAAACTTGTTCTGGACCAGTTCATTTAGATCTTAGGTGGGATAATCAATAAGAATAAAAGTCAGTTATATGTCTAGAATATCAATGCTCACAATCTGATGGGTATTGCTCACATCTTCCAATTCTCATTTTCAACCGATTGGAAATATTTTAAATATCTAGGAATGACGATCTGTATGAAATCGCTTGTAGAAGACACTTGGCAAGTTATTCTATTGAAAATAAAAGAGAATTTTGAAATATGGGGTGCTTTCTGGCTGAACCTAGCTGATAGAATGGTGCTTGTCAAATATGTTCTGTCCTCTCTCGGTATTTTCCAATTATCTTTCCTTTTGGCTCTTGTTGGCATTAAAAAATATTTAGCTCAGGAAATTGACAAATACATGTGGCAAGGAGGAAAAACTATTTCAAAGCAATTTCACTTGGCAAATTGGAACTTGGTAAGGTCCCCCAAGGATCAAGGGGGTCTTGGAGTTTGAGACCCTGAAATGGTGAACATTTCCCTTGGATCAAATCTATTATGGAGAATGGTGACGAGGGAAAATGAATGGTGGAAACGATCTTTACTCAAAAAATATTTCTTTGGGGATAGCAAAAGATGTCTTGATGACCTCCTAGCTAGGCAGTCTGGCTCTTCTATTTGGAGGTTTCTGTGGGCCTCCCTCCCTCATTTTCAAAAATATCTCACTTGGATTCTGGGAAATGGAAGACATATTAACATATGGAAGGATGTATTCTACATATCCTCCCCTCTCCCCCTCAGGTGTTGGTTGACAAACCAACATAAGCTCACTCTTTTTGATATCTCAAGTTGGAACTCCAATGAAGACTGGTTGGGCTGGGATTTGGGTCCTTTCCCTCCTCACCTCATTAATATGGCACAATCCTTATTGTTAAATCTTAAAGGGGCAGCCCTGATTCATCAACAAGCAAGAGATAGTAGAAGTTGGGGAGCAGTAGGCTATTTTGTAAAGGGAGGATATATAGATTTGCTTCAACGATCTACTCTTCCTACAAAATCAACTATTTGGAGGAATATTTGGAATAATGATAGGATTCCAAAAATAAACATTTTTTTGTTGGATTTTAGCTCAAGGTAGGCTCCTCATTGGGGAGAATTTGAGTAAAAGAGGTTATTAGGGGCCCTTTCAATGTGCCATGCACCTTCAAAATTTGGAGTCTTCTCATCATTTATTCTTGGAATGTAAATTCTCCAAACGAGTATGGAAAATATTGTACTTAGAATTGCTACACAAGGTATCGTGGCCTACAACTATTAAAAGTTTGATGGAAAAGTGGGGGTCATTCTATCAGGGCTCTTTTCATGGTAATTCTGTGTTTCAAAGAGCGTGGAAGGCATCTCCTAAATATGTATGTTGGCAATTGTGGCTTGCCAGAAATAGAGTCATTTAAAAAAAAAAAAAATCCAATCCTTCCTCTATAGTTGCACATTCCTTAGGACAAATGGCAGAATATTTGAACTCCAAGAGAATTAGAGTGGAGGCCCCTCATCAAATATATTTAGAGGAGGAACTCTGGATGTTCAAATTGAACATAAATTTTACAATCACTAACAAGGTATCTCAGAGATCATTCTAGTGGCTTTTTTTTTCTCCAGCATAATTTCATTCTTGGATTTCTTCCCAATCATGTTATACGTTGTTCTTTGATGGGGCTTCTAAAGGAAACCCAGGGGATGCAGGTGTGGGAGGGGTTCTCTATAGCCCTAGAGGAATTCAAGAATTATATTTCTATTGGAATCTTGGGGTGACCGTGAATAACAAGGAAACAACTTATGCAGTCTTTCAGGGGGTGCAACTGGCTAAGAAAAGACAAATCTCTCAATTGATCATTGTGGGAGATTCCAAAAACGCTATAAGATATTTTGTCATTATATCCACTCCCAAGGAAACAACTTATGCAGTCTTTCAGGGGGTGCAACTGGCTAAGAAAAGACAAATCTCTCAATTGATCATTGTGGGAGATTCCAAAAACACTATAAGATATTTTGTCATTATATCCACTCCCAAGGATGCTATATTGACGACCCTTATTGAGAGTATTTGTATCTCTTTATCCAATCTTTCTATATTAGGCCTAGATGTTTTGTTTTTAAATTTGACGATGAAGTTTTGGATGTTTTATTTCTCCTCGGCTCCATATTGGACAAGTTTGTTTGTGGTTTGGTTTGCTATTTCTCCGATGTTTCTCGATCGTTCTTATCAGGGAGTGGCTTGTCTGCTGGTAAGCCTGTTAGTTACGCAGGCTTGGGTTTTTTACCTGCATTTCGCTGCCTTTCCCGAATTCAAGCGTTGGTTGTTCTGGGAAATTGGTTGGTCATGGAAAATAGAGCGAAAGATATGAATCAGGAAGAGGAAATGGAGGATATCGAATTCTTGGAACATCAACGCCTGGTGATTACGGTTAGTTCTCTGGTTCAACATAGGGTAATGGCGGGTCAGCTTCAGATGAGGTCAACTCTCTTCGAAGCCAAGTCGAATCTCTTCAGTTTCTCAGAGGGAAGAGGAACACAACCTCTGGTATGGTCCGAATTAGAGGCATCTCAGCTCCCAGATTTAAACGTCCCAACGACGCATCAAATGTTGAAGACATAATTTAAGTAGTAAAACACTCACACTTGATTTTTTAATCATTTTTTGTTCTTAATAATTTGGGTTTAAGATTCATCTATTTTAGTTTAGGAATCAAATTACATGGTTAATGTTTTTAAATTTTTCCCAAAAGGTTTTTGAAAATTGAGAAATTAAAAAAAAAAATGAATCATAGTTTATCATAATCCTATAATTTTCAAGGAGTGAAATATTTATACGTGATATTTTATGTTAATAGTTTAGAAGTCAACAATATAGATGATTTTAGGGGCTAAATTTTGTAAATGGGTTAATTTTCTATAGTTTTTCCCAAAAAAACATTCACTAATTTCCATTTTTTTTAAAAGCGATTCGCCCAAATGCCATAGTCTAAAATGGTTTTACCTTCAAAATTGCTAAAATTTTATAGAAACTATACAAAATCCTTAGAAATTTGAATATTTTTACAAAACTATTGCCAAACATTTTACATTTTGCATATTAAGGAATAGTAGGATTAGCCCATATTTCTACATTTTAATATAAATTTTCATCCATAAAATCATTCCTAGGACTCAACAATATATTGTTTTTAAAATTTTCCTTCATGTTTTTTAAAGAGCAATCCCTAAAACTCAACAATATATTATTTTTAAATTTTTCCTTCATGTTTTTTAAGCATTGAAAAATAAATACAAGAATAAATCATCTCTCTTGCTCAATGACAAGTTAAGATCCTTTCCAAAGCTCATTATCTATGTGGGAATAATAAACAATGGGTTCTTAAAATTCTCTAATGAGAGAAGGTTTGTAGAATTGCTCCAATGAGGGAAGAGTTCACTTACGTTCATTTTTATGAATCGACAAATTTGTCTAGGGATTGTTTGGGTATGATTCCTTAGTTAACTTTTGAAAAATTTACCAAGCAAGACAAAGGAATATTAGGGAAGAGAATCATATACTGGATCTTCATAAACTAATAATAATACTTGACCCAACAACATGAGATGATAATCCATTTGATGGAACAATGGTAGGGAAAATCCTAGGAAAGGTGGGAGTAATTAATGAAACATTACTCAATGATGAAGTGGCTTACATTTAGTTCTTTGCACTGACAACCTTAGTGTAATGAAATTTTGCCAAGTTATCTATCTATGATGTTAATTCATGCAAATCTGTCTATTCATAAGCTTAGTTTTTTGCATTTAGAACCTTAATATGACATTTTGCCAAGTTGTGTGTACTTTGTCATTCATTGGAAAGTACTTGATGGTGCGTGCACTTTGTATAAAAAAACAAATTTTATAGAATGGAATTATGCATAAGCTCACTTTCTTAACGGCTTGGATTCTTTTTATAACATTAGGTCAATCAACTTAGGGTCAGATTAGAGATTTGAGGAAGCAAATTAAAGCAAAGGTGAGAGAAAATAACAAAGGTTAAAAAAATGTACAAAATAAAGAAACACCTTGAGAACCTCGATACAAAAATGTATAAAATAAAGAAACACCTTGAGAACCTCGATACTATTTGTATTCTCTAAAATCCAAAATTAAAATGACAAAAGTATTTTTGTAACACAATATTGGTAAGTTCCTAATTGTTAATGCTCAAGTCTTAATCCCACTAAAGCGACCCATTGAGTATCCCACTAAAGCAACCCATTGAGTATCCCAAGTGTGAAGTTTGATAATAAGTCGTAAACTAAAAAAGCAACCCCTTGAGTATCCCACTAAAGCAAAATTTTATGAGGAATCTAAATGTTGTGAAAGATGTTCAATTGATCCGTAAACAATAATCCTTTTCCTTTTCTATTTCACCCAATAGATTTCTACAGAAAATTAGAATTCAACATCTATGTAAGTAGTATTCACTACTAATTTAAACTATAATCTGAGTGCAAAGCTTCTTGTTCTCTGCAATTTGTCTTCTCCTTGATAACTCTCTAATCACTCTATTCTCTATTCATCAATAAGCATGGAATTATGTATTTCTTACAAATTGGTACACTACTTGGTTTCTTTACTGTAGACCCAAGTTTAATGCCAAATTGTGTAAGACAAATGAAGTGTGTATGTCCTAGTGTGCAACCCTAGCACTCAAACAATAATAAATATGTTATGACCATATAGAAAAAGGAGTCTTTGTGTTCTTTTCAACTGCATCGCCACAACACTCTATTCAAGCAATCCTCAGTACACTAAATGCACATCACTATTTCATCACGCTTGTAGCCTTGAAGGAGTCAAATGGGTGATGTGGAAACTCACTCAATGTATGGTTGTAGCATACATTGTAATTGACAATTTTATGGGTAATTAAAAATCACTCGATTGAATAAAGAATGGGATGTAGGTGAAATCCCAAAACCAATACAACACTATAATGGTAAGACACTATTCCAACACTTGAGAGTATTATTGTATTCACACTTCCTCAACCCAAGCAAAATCAACTTAATGTGCCAATTAATTAACTAGAAAATAGGTTCAATGCCTTGAATGCTAAATCCAACAATTCTACCAAACTAATGAATTAAGAAAACACAATAGATAATCGATCTTAGTTTTATGGCTAATAGACAAATGAACAACATTCAACCAATGTTCAAATAGAACTATCCATTGATAGAGGAAAACAACCACACACAAGTGAATATAGATTAAGTTGTAGCTACTAGACAATGATTCCCATTAATGAAGTTAACAACATTCACAACATGAGAAATGCATGATTCTTGTATGCAGTGCACAAATTCCTGAACGAAAATGCTATAGAAAGTGATGTGTTGTTACATAGGGGTTATAGAGTACACCAACGGTGAATTCCATACTAATATTTGTTTAACATACCTAGAACAACAAGAAAGAAAACATCCACACCATAGAGCATTCAATCACATTGAGCAATATAAATTACCCTAGAAACCCAATTGAGAAAACCAAATTTGATGGGGATTTTATTCTTGCTCAAGAAATGGTTACAATGGTGAGCTATGCAATCTAAACTAAGATGATTATGCATTCTTAATCACCAACAAATTTCAATAAATTGCTTTCGCTTAAAGACAACCTTCAAACTTCGAACAAGATTTTTCTTCCAAGTCCCTCGTGCTCTACCACTGATCCACTTCTTCATTTCCTCTCAAGATCTATCCTTCATTAAATGAATTTATTATTCACAACCTTTATATTTAATAGTATGCCTTAGAAGGCCAACCATAAAAATGGTACATTTCATCTTCCAAGAATTTTTGGACTATTCACTCAACTTTGCAAAAAAAAGTAAATGCTTATTACAAAGTTTTACAAAAGAGATTTTAATTAGGATCCAATTCGGATAACACCTCCCCATTTGAAAGATTTTGGTACCCAAAATCCTCAACTTCCTTCGATATTCTTTTTCTTTGCATATATATGCCTACCTCCTCTACTGCAATCAAACAATCTTTGGCAGATTTCTAATAAAGGGTGCCTCCATTGTAGGATGAAAGATAAGAGACAAATAGGGGATTCCTTTGGCATGAGATTGTTGTCCATCTCATGGCTAGAGATGTAATTCTTTGCTACGGTTGGTCTTTGGACAACTTCTATCCCTTGGGTTGTGTGTAAAAGTAGCACCTATTTCCCCTTAACCTTGACTCCCCAAGCTTCCTTCTTGGCTATTTGGTTCTTGGAATGGATTTATGGGTGAAGCCTCAAAGATTTTTCCTCCGAATGTCCAGTCAATCTACAGTACTGGCAATAGTTTCTACATGGGATACTTGGCCTTTTGGATTTCCAACAATTTCTAGTCTTATGACTTGTATTCTTACAACAAAATCAAACCAAAGATACCATGTCTTACCTTTCTAATTTTTTGATGACGCTTACCAGCGTGGTTTATTGGTCCCTTAAGTGTTGGAGCAGATTTGGGTGGAAGAATCATCCCTTTGATCTCTTCTTCCAAGTCTCTACAAGTAGATTTAAGTGGCCTTCTACCCACCCATTTTCCAATTGCCTTTTTCTCCATGGGAATGGCTTATTTTCTTATTCCTCTTTCCTTGACAAAGATGGCTTGAGATGAACTTGTACTTTTTTTGGTCCACCAAATCCTAGGCCTTCATGTTTGGGCCTCTATTCAATGATAATGGGTTATATAATCATTTGGCTTCTCTTGCCGAACCCTTGGCCATCGTATCCCATTTTCCTCAAGAGCTTGGAACTGATTCCTCTAGTGTGATTTTTAGAATCACTAAAGGGTCATTAAGGAAGGATCTTGGAAGGTGAGTTTACTATGCTTGACTCCATCATGGTGTTGGCTTCTATAGTGGTAACAAAATGGGATTTATTGGCCTTTTTTATAGTTTTTTGTAGCTTTTAAAATGTCTCTTCCTCACCACCAAATCTCAATATAGTTGAGCAGTGATTTTAGTGAACCTCTCATCTTTCCAATTATTTAGCTGAGTAAATATCTCCCTGAATTGCAAGAGTTGCAATTTTCTCTTGTCTAATGAATATACCATGTTGGCAGGACTTGTGGACCCTTGTAATAGTCATCATACATTAGACATTAAGTAAATATATGAATGTATATGTAATAAAGGATAAATGTACAATATAACTTAACAAATAATTAGTTGGAGTGAGTACAATTGCTCCAACCATCTCTCCATTGTATAAATACTCTTGAAAAATAAATATAAAGTCGCTTGGTTAACCTTCCCACAAATATCTCTCTCTTGAGTATCATATGTGTTCTTGATGTTCTTTCCACAATGTAGTCCCTTTATTGAATGCATGCCTTTAATCCCCTAGACTAGAACATTTGGTTCCTTTAATGCCTTTATTGAAAATTTGTTTAGGAACATTGATGTGACTATTTGTTGTGATGTTGCATGAAATATTTTTTATTGTTTGTGGTTCAATTCTTGTGGACGCTGCTCAAATGAAGATAAGCATGCATAAGAAACTAGAAAAAATCATGAGAGAAAGAAATATGCAAATATGAGGTTGCCTATGTAAGAATGAGCTTGGGTTGAAGAGAATCTTGGAGCAACCTTCTTCCTGGTGGGTGAGAGCTTGGGAAATTTTTCATAAATGTTCTAGATAATGGAGACATAGAACCGATTCCTTTGTTGACTTTCCTTTATTTTCTTGAACTTCTTGAAGAGTTGAACCACTTTGAAAATTATAGCAATATCGAGAACCGTTTTTGTTGAGAGAATGACTTCGACCTTGATAGTTTGTTAAATGATGACATTCTCAACTCTGAACATGCAACCTTTGGCATAGAAACCTCTTCTTTCTCTAATCCAGAGTGGATTTTTGATCTTGCTTTGTGCTATTTAAATTTTGGCTTATGTGTCGCAAATTGGTCATATGAATTCGTCGTCAAGTTTCCAAATGTGAAGCAACATTTTGACGCTAGAAAAATATTTATTAAGAAGGGTTTTTGTGAACTGTCTCTGAAAATTTTCAATGAGGTTGAACACAATGATCCTGCATTTCACAAAACAAGTGGCACCAAAGAACGGGACTGTGAATTGAAGAAAATATGCATTGCTTCCTTTGGCAAGCGAAAATCTTGTAGTAGAAAAGAAACTGCCAAACAAAATAAGAAAATGAAGTGCATGAATGATTTCAAAGCGTTAGACATTTCAAGTTTCTCGATACAAAAAATAATATGATGAAGTATTGAGACTTGTAAAGCTCGAAAAGCTACACGTATGGAGATCCTTGGTCGATGGATTGAAGTAACAGTCAACAAGTATGATCATCGATAGTTGCATGAAGGATAGTTGAGTCGAGTCTAAAATAGTTAGTCGGAAAAGAAAATGAAAAATTAAGGTTGTCTATCGATTGATTCAGTCATGTTGATTGACTCAGTCATGTATCAAGTTAGTTACGTATCCTTTGACTGAGTTAAGATAATTATAAAATCTGAGTCAGAAGTGGATTTAAGAAAAGAGGGAGAAGGTTAAACGTGAGTCTTCAAGGAAGACGATTCTCTCCACCCATGTAATGTAAGTCGATGTCTAGCCAAATATATTGTTTTCTTTCCGAAATTATTTGATCCTTAGTCGAAAACATTTAATTGAGTATGTAAAATCATGGTAATAGCAAAAAGAGTCTTTATATAAGTATGTTAGAGAGTCATCATAAATTCTATGTCCTAGTCGAGTCAGTCAAGTCATGATCATGTAGAGTCTTAGTTGAGTCATAGCCAGAGTTGTCCTTCATGTAAGGAAAATTGCAGACTCGAATCCATTGTCAAAGACTTGAAAGCATAAACAAGAATAACCATGACTGATAAGAAACAAAGCAGTAGTTCTATTGAACAATGAACATACAAAAATTGAAGCGATTGATTTAAATATTGAGCATTGATCAAGAAATTATTGCAGCAGATGATTGAGCAGAGCACTTGCAGAGAGGGTTACTTCTGGGATTCTTTCTATAAGAGAAGAAAGCATTCAATAAAGAGACATCAGATGACACACGCACACGTGTGCGCGTGCATGTGCACACGCAAGATTAAAGCAAATTATGATGACATAAGAACAATTGAAGTGATTGAGCCCCCTAGTATAAGAGTGGTAGAACAGTTCCCTGGGTTGTGACCATGAAAGCAGAGAAATGGCAGGAATTGATGATATTGCAAACCCTCATTAATCCCATGGAAATAAATACCAGGAGCAAAAAATTGTTGGTGTTCTTGAGGGATTTTATTTTGGTGATGACCAACCAGATCCGACAAAAGGATCAGCCTCGATGGTTCTTAAGTGGAGTGAAATATTTCAGTTTGTAGAGGCATCATGGGAATCCTTCGACTAGCAGAGAATGTTGAAAACATGGAGATTGAGGAGTTGGGACTTGCAATATGAAACTAGTCAATAAAGAGTAACAAGTCACAATAAACCTTGTATATGTATATATTCCTATACAATTGGTGGTTGTTGCGGTTGATTTACTTATGCAGGTCAGTATGCATGGTTGATGCACAATAAGGAAACTTTTGTAGGAATAGAGACCTAGGATGTTGTTGCGCACTTGCTTGGGACGAACAAGAATTTGAGGGTGGGGGAGATGTTGGTAGGCCTTTTAGGCCCTTGTAATAGTCATCTTACATTAAATATTAGAAATTAAGTAAACACATGAATGTACATGTAATAAATGATAAATGTATAAGAGAACTTAACGAATGATTATTTGGAGCAGGTATTGTTGGAGATATTACACACTCACCTAGTAAATATTTTTCTTATTTTTTCTAGTCTAATGTCGAGGGCACTATCCATAGATGAGAATATTACCTCCTGAGAATATTCCCTACAAAATAGGGCGCCTCCTATAAAAGAGGGCACCTTCCCTCTTTAGTTTTGACTCAGTTAGAATTTCTAGTCTAACGTCGAGGGCACTATCCATAGATGAGAATATTACCTCCTGGGAATATTCCCTACAAAATAGGGCGCCTCCTATAAAATAGGGCACCTTCCCTCTTTAGTTTTGACTCAGTTAGACTTCAATTAGATTAGTGGAGGAAACTCATGCATGACAACCTCGGTTTTATCACCAACAATTGCATGTTCACCTCGGTTTTAACACCAACAGGGCGCATATCACATGTATGTGGCCAGGAGGGTGCATATCATGTGCATGCATGTGTTTCTCTCACCTCCACATGTGTGACTCAGTTAACTAATGATTGCATGAACAATTAACTAGGACTAGGTGGCAGATAAGGTGGAAAATTACTTTGGTTTCTATCAGTGAGTGTCCAGATCTCTCTAGATCACTACTATGGCCTATTTACTTAGCCACGTAGAGTATTTCATGTATTTATTACTCATTCTACCATGAAGTTAATACAATTCTATTATTCTCTCTCTCTCTCTCTCTCTCTCTCTCTCTCTCTCTCTCTCTTTGTTTCTTTTGCAAGCTTTGCGTGAATTTCTCTAGCTAGGTTCTTTGTGCATGTTTCATTGAAACTTCACATGGTATCATATCCCATAGGTTTCTAGGAGCAAGGAGAACATGCACTTATTTGCGGGTTTATGTAGTTAGAAAGAATGGAATTTACGCTGACAATTATTATCACAACACACAATTATTTCGAGTGGAAGATAAAATATTTACATCAACTTAGAAGTAGAGGATTGTAATGAATAACAATGACTACAGAGGTTGAACCAACATTAGCAATCAAGAAATACAGATATCTCAAATGCATGGATGAGTCCTACAGTCTTATGTGTATGTCAATGTCCCCCGAGCTATTGTTTCATATTGAATCTTGTACTACTCAAAGGTGATTTGGACAAAACTAGAAGGTCTCTTTGGAAAACAAGACGATATGAGAGGACACATGCTCGAGGTAGAGTTGAATTCATTAGATCCAAGAAGCTTTGATAATATCTAGGACTTTCACGAATTTCAAATCCCTTCTTCTTCGGGTAAAGGGATGTGGTGTTGACAACTCTACGCAAGAAAAATGGATGATCCTTGCCATTTTATCAAAACTTGGTTTGAATTATGCAATCTTTATCTCGACATTCCATATAGTGAGTTTCACATCAGGAGCAACCTGGACAATTCCATCACTGGATCATTTCATTGAATCCCTAACGCATGAGAAAGATAAAATCATCTAGATGGGAACAATCAAGAGCCCTAAGGCACATGCACTTAATGTGCATGAGAGTAGCAACACATCCAATCTTAAGTCCAAACAAAAAGGAAAGGGAAAGGCTCACTCTAAGAAAAGGAAGGAAGTAAATTCCAAACCCTGTGATGAATCCTCAGGCTCTAAAGGTGGAAATGGAAAGAAAGGGAAATCAAAATGCAACTACTGCAATCATGGCTATCATCCAAAATCATCATGCATGAAGACGAAAATAGACCTCATGGCGTAGACACTTCAACAAAAAAATCTTGGGGACTACATTCACGAGAATGCCAAGAAGTGGTCGAGAGACCAAGCGCTAGATAAATGAGGTAATTCTCATGATTTGATTGCTATTAATTCTTCTCCTAATGCATGGATCATGGATTTAGGTGCATCCCATCACATGGAAGCCACACATGATGTCTTATCTTCTTTAACTGCATGCACAGGTCCTCCCATCCTCATGGGTGATGATACTCCAGTGGAGGTCACTTGACAAGGGAGAGTAAAGCTCCAAAATGGAAGTTTTTAGAATGTCTTGAATGTTATGAAACTCTCCATGAATATACTCTCTCTCTATCAAATAGCACATCCAGGAACAAGAAAAAGGGTGAAATTCACATTGGATTATGTGACCATATATGACATGCATGACAAATCCAAGATTTTTGTAGGTGAGGTAAATCACCAGTCTCATTCATATACATTTTCTAAGTTTATTGTTAAATCTGATTTTGCATTTCTACTAACTCATGTTGATGATGATAGTAGACTCTGGTATGAGAGATTTGGTCATCTAAATTTCAAGAACATGCAACAAATCAGGAAACAGGGAATGGTCAAAGGCTTACCCAACATACACGTTTCCAAAGGAGTTTGTCAAGGATGCATTCTTAGAAAACATCCTCAAGAGAAGTTTGAGAAAGGGAAGGCTTGGAAGGCCTTATCTCTATTGGAATATTGAGGGGGGTGGTGAATCATTATGAGCATTTTTTACAAACTTTCAATCATAATATATCAAATTCAACTTTATTAGTAGTATATCATTTATTATTTCATTCAATATATCATGATCATATAACCATAATAAGTATCATTCAACAATATCATGTCAGATACACAGTACACCCAAATTTACATGGAAACCCAAATGGGAGAAAAATACATAATGATTTCTTATATTTATCAAGATTACATTCATAGGAAGCACCAACTTCCCAATTCTACAACACCAAATGCAAGGAGGCTCCAACCCCCTATTTACAGGCTCCAACCTAAAGGAAAATACAACTCCCTGAATTCTCCAACTACAACTGGGAGGAGGCTCCAACTCCCTAGTTTATAATCTCCAACCTGAAGGAAACTATGACTCCAACTGGAAGGAGGATATGACCCCCTAATTTACAGGATCCAACCTGAAGGAAGCTCCAACTCCCTGTGTTCTTCGGCACCAACCGGAAGGAGTCTACAACCCCCTTTCCTTTTCATGTCCTGCCGCCCTAAAATATAAGTGTAGACTCATCCTTTCACTACCACTGATATTGTCACTACAACTTTCATTGATACATTAATATGTCATCCAACCTGTCACTGTCCCTATCATTGTCACTATCTCATCGATGTGTAACCTATCAACCTATCACTATCCCTATGATTATCTTTGTCACTGTCACTAATACGGATACATCAACTAGATCCACTCACATAGATCATATCAAAGCATATGCCCAACATCAAGTATCCAAACCATGTTCCAAAATGTACCTCAAGCATGTATCATACCATGTACCATATTATATGCCTCAAGTATATGCCAATGTCACAGATATGTTCCTCTAACCATGAATCATAACACCCATAAACCAAATACCAAGGATATGTCTCAAGCATGTATCAATATCACCAAGACATGAACCTCAACCATATGCAACCATGTACCAAAAAGGCCTCCAAGACATGCCTTAAGCATGTGCCATACCATCCAATGCGTGTACCTCAAACATGTGCCATAACATCATCAAGAAGTGCCTCAAACATGCATCAATATCACCAATAAATGTACCTCATATATGTGCCGAAGATATGCCTCACACCATGCACCTAAGATGTGTCTCAAGCATGTGATAACATCACCATGACATATACCAAACCAAATACCAAGATGGCCAAGATATGCTTCTAATAAATGTACCATAACACCACCAAGGTGTACCTCAAAGAATATGCCCAAATCTCCAAACCATGCCTCAAGCATGTATCAAGACACAACCCTCAAAACACATGTAAAACATACCTTTAATCCTGTAGTAGACACGATACATAAGATTACAAACCTCCAGCTCTTCCTCAACCATAACAACCTGGTACTAGCATCCTCCTCAAAACCTTTTCATAGATTTGTGACTTGTACATTGACAATTAGCGAATTTCCTCGTGTTTCTCTTATGTGGCCCGCGTACATCCGCGCCTTTCCCACTGTCAACCCACGAATGAACTATCTACACTTTGCTACAATGTAACCTGTGCACATCTGTGCTTTGATGAACGGTGACCTGTGGATAATCTTAGAAAGCTAGCTCAGTAATATCCGTACACTTCCCTCCTTTAGACTTTCCCTACCTCAGATATGCTATGAAAAGATTTACCAAAAGATAACTTGAAAGATAGATAATAATTGAATTTGTGTGTGTCATTGTGAGAGATTCTTTTGACAATTATACTTTTACAAAGTGACTTATTTTCTTAACTTTAGGGCCATCTTCACTTTCTTGTTACAACCACTTTACCCTTCAACTAATTACTTGTAATTGTTTAGGGGATTCTTAACCATTCTTCGGGGCTTCCAACTTCATGAGGGTATAACTCCTCAACTATGAGGAACTACGTGGCATACCACCTACCATTAGAAACAACATGATGAGGAATATCCATCTGTGAGGGTGTTATCTACATTACACTGTCCTTCATGTCCTTATTCCTCAAACAACTTTGGGTTCCATGACCACACCATATGGGGCTTCTCAACCACTTATCCATATTTCCAAGGCTTCTTCTAGTGTTTACTGGGGTTGACATCAATGCCTCTATACTT
>ML802917.1:154179-165072 GCA_009831015.1 Picea engelmannii
AAAAATCTCAAGTGGGCTCGGCCCCATATATTCCAGACTCCTCTGTGGAAATTTTCTCCCAGTAATTTTCCCACCAATGTTTGACATGAGGGAGAGATTTAAGGATTGCGAAGGTGATCTTTTCTTTGTCGGAAAAATTGTGAACAAAGAAATAACCTTCTAGCAGAGTTAACCATTTTTCTAGGGCTTCTGCATCTATCTGTCCTTCAAATACAAGAATATCAAAATTAAATTGTACATTGAAAGGGGAGGTGCTTCCAAAGTGGCCACTTGATGAAGATGTGCTTGTTTCTATCAGGAGACGTTGAAGGATGTGGGAAAAAATCTCCATCATTTCGTCTCTCTATCGCGTGAGATCTTGCTCAAGCAACAGATTGATATGATCGCCTGCTCCGTCATTTTTCTTTTCTTCCACCATTGAGGGTAACTTGGGTGTGCGAGAGTGATTGTCTCCAAGAGAGGAAAGCTCGAGACCCAACTTTCTATGCTTGTACATCATCGGGGACAAGTACTGAAAAAAATGATCAAGAACAGCTTTCTCTGATACCATTGATCCGGATTATTTTCGACATGAAACGAGAGCGAAGATATAATAAAGAAATGCACATCTCTATCACAGATATTCAATAATATAACAGAAATGTATCAGAGATGCAACCATAAAAACAGATATATAGTAATACATGATTTCTATAAATGAAAGAAATGTACAGAGACTGTAAAAATACAGAGTGAAAGACTCACTAGAATGGTGGCAACTTATCTCTGAGAAGAGATGTGACGGCTACTCGCATTCGCAAGAAGATGATTGCAATGAGGCTCTAAAGGCCTTTTTACAATAAACAGGAATGCCACAAACCATAGACATCCAAAAACCTAACCCTAGGAGATGAAGCGCCAAAAGTCATGTGGGCCCCGTTTGGGTAAGTTAGTACATCAACTTCCCGAGGTCGTAACTTTTGCATACGATCTTTGTTTTAGGTGTATAATAGCTCGTTGGAAAGGTGTCGTTGAGGAGATTAATTTTGGGGGATAAATCATTTGTTTCCATATCATTTATACCTCAATATATAAAAACCTTCATTTAGGCCCTCAAAATGGCCCCGAAAATTAAAACCTGCTAAAAATAGTAAATTGCCAAAATTGCCAGAAAACTATTTTGAGCCAGTTGGAAAAGATGGGTGGCCACCGATATCCATCTGCATCAATCCTCCCTCCTTAGGAAGCAATGGTCTCCATTGCATTGAGTTCCCGAGGGAGAGGGAGAAGCCTTTGTTGAATCTGCATCTTGGTGAGCTACTTGTCTTGCTGGAGACGTCGCGTTGCTCAGTTTCTAGAAGTCCGTCACGAACTCGTTAAGGTTGAAGATGTTCAACAAGTTGAGATACATGAGAGGACGGTGTGCAGAATGAATCTTTGCATTTTGTTGCAGCCTTTTCGACTTGCTTCTGTTGGATAGAAGGTGCTTTGGGCAAGGTTGTAGTGGTTGCAGTGTACTTCTGTTCTCCTTCTGAACATATTGTGAAGAAGCTAAATTTTGCAGTATGAGATACTACTTTGTGGCACATTTTAGGTGGAACGGTAGTCAGAACTACCTCTGGTATTCTATAGAAATGATCCCCCAGAGAAATAATGACACTGCGGGGTCGAGACTCATAAATATCATGGCGCTTCCACATATATGGTTGTCCCAAGAGAACATCACAGACATCCAGTGGGGCAACATCACATAATACCTCATCCTTGAAGGGTTGGATGTCGTATGACAATCGACATTGTTGGCTGACACAAAGATCTCGTCCTTGGTGAAGCCACCCGATGTTCTATGGTTGCAGGTGTGGTGTTGTCAACAATCCCAACTATTTGACGACCTCTGTCGAGATGAGGTTCTTCTGGGTTCCGCTATCAACAATAAAATGCAATGGGGTCCCCTTCACCCACATCTGTGAATGAAAAATTCCCTCCCCCTCTTCAGGATCTGTTGGTTCTTCTGGTTGAATTGTTGCAGTCGCGACAATAGCAGTGGGGTCTGCGTCAATGATCTGTCCTTTACCAGTATTTTCAGAATCGGATTCTGAATCAGGTCTTGGCTCCTTGTCTTTGATCTTGGCCACCAATGATTGTTTTGAGTGACATTCATCGGTGTTGTGCCAGGGGATTTTGTCGAAATCGCACCATTTTTCGGTGTCTTTCTTTGTCTTCTTGTGACCCTTCTTTTCCTGTGGCTTGGACTGGTTTTCGGGAGACTATCTGTTAGGGTTGTCTTTGTCATACTTTGGTTGTTGCAGATTTTCAGACCTGAAATCCCATTTGTTCTGGTGCTTAAATATTTGTTCAATTTTAACAGCATATCGATAAGCAGCACTGAGTGAAGAGATATCCAGAAAATCCATTTCAGTTTAGATGTATTTGTGTAGAGCCCCATGGTATTTCATAACCAAATGTCGTTTGAAGTCTTTGATACCCAGCTTGGTGCGCAAGGTATGGAAGGTATTGGTGAACTCCAAAAATTATTGGCCCCTCTCTTGCCATAGTGTGGTCCATCTCATGTACTGGTCCTCATAGTTGCCAACATGATAATACTGTTCCTTTACTGCATCCACAAAAAACTCCCAAGTGGGCTCAACCCCATATATTCTAGGCTCCTCTGTGGAAATTTGATCCCAGTAAGTTTCCCACCAATGGTTGACATGAGTGAGATCTTTAAGGAGTGCGAAGGTGATCTTTTCTTTGTCGGAAAAATTGTGAACAGAGAAATAACCTTCTAGCAGAGTTAACCATTTTTCTAGAGCTTCTGCATTTATCTATCCTTCAAATACAAGAATATCAAAATTAACTTGTAAATTGAAAGGCAAGGTGCTTCCAAAGTGGTCACTTGATGAAGATGCGCATGTTGCTATCGGCAGGCATTGAAGGATGTGGGAAAAATTCTCCATCATTTCGTCCCTCTGTCGCGTGAGAGCTTGCTCAAGCAACAAACTGATAGGATTGCATGCTCCGTCGTTTTTCTTTTCTTCTGCCATTGAGGGTTTCTTGGGTGTGCGAGAGCAATTGTCTCCAAGAGAGACAAGCTCGAGACCCAACTTGCTATACTCGGACCTCATCGGGGACATGTACTGAAAAAAATGATCAAGAACAACATGCTCTGATACCATTGATCCATATTATTTTCGGCACGAAATGAAAGCGGAGATATAATAAAGAAATACACAAATCTATCACAGATATTCAATAATATAAAAAAAATGTATCAGAGATGCAACCGTAAATACAGATATACAGTAATACACGATTTCTATTAATGAAAGAAATGTACAGAGACTGTAAAAATACAGAGTGAAAGACTCGCTATAATGGTGGCAGCTTATCTCTAAGAAAAAATGTGACGGCTACTCGCATTCGCAAGAAGATGATTACAATGAGGCTCTGAAGGCCTTTTTACAATAATCAAGAATGCTAAAAACCCTAGACATCCAAAAACCTAACCCTAGGAGATGAAACGCCAAAAGTCATGTGAGCCTCGTTTGAGTAAGTTAATACATCAACTTCCCAAGGTCGTAACTTTTGCATATGATCTTCGTTTTAGGCATATAATAGCTCGTTGGAAAGGTATCATCGAGGAGATCCATTTTGGGAGATTTATCATGCCTTCATATATCATTGAGAACCTCACTATCGAAAAACCTTCATTTAGGCCCTCAAAATGGCCCCGAAAGTTAAACCTGCTAAAAATAGTAAATTGCCAAAATTTCCAGAAAACTGTTTTGAGCCAGTTGGAAACGGTGGGTGGTCACCGATATCCACCTGGATCACCATGACTAATTCTCCCTATCTTTCTCTCCTCATGTTTCTCTCCCCATTTGACATTGATGACAAAGGGAAACTCTCTTTGGGGCTTCTCCCCCTATTTTCATGCCTCTCATCTTTCTCTCTTGATATTTCTATTATCAATTGCAAAGAGTGACTCCCCTGATAGTATATCTTCTCTTAACAATCTCTCTTTGTTTTCATGCGCTCCCCCTATCTTCATGCTTTTAATATTTTCTCTTTTGATTTTGTTCTTTCTCTTCCCCTTTTACATAAGGGTGACTGCTTCTGACGATTTCTCCCCCTCTATTTTCTTTTACAAGATGTCATGTAGATCAATGTGGGGATTATTGTACTTGCTTCCTTTCCTCTCTTCCGGTGTTTCTTTTCCATTGGTGATTCCTCTTTTAATTCACTGACATATATTAAAATAATTCAAAGTTACTTGATTTGATATTTTCATGGATTTGCATGTTCATTGCTTAGACATGAATTACCATACTTTCCTTTTGACGATATGGATTCTGTTGATGGTTTCTCTCCCCCTATTATGTTGTGTCTTTCATTGTTTTCCTTCCTGTGACTAACTAATTTCATTTGTCAATATGCTTTCATACACTGTGATATATCTGTCTAGATCTCATGAATCCATATATGTCCTTATTTCATAACAACTATCCATGACTCTGCTGCACAATTGCACACGATGTTGACTCATCTGTCACTTTACTCTTCTGAATACTTCTTCGACTTTGTTGTAATTGATCATTACATATTCATACTTCTCAAACTATCTTCTCAATCTGTAAATCAAACTTTACATGTCTGGAACAATCTGTACTAAATATATCCCTTCCTGAATACATATGTGGAATCCTCTATACAATCATGAACCTCTGCCTAAGAAGTGTGCCAATGATATACTTCATAACTTTCAGTTGATACTTGCATGGGAATGTGTTCTGAAAGTTTATCCTCAACCAATCAAATTGTCACAAGATATTCTCCACTTCTATCATCAAACCACTCTGAGACTTCCTTCCCAACATTTGAAAACAATTCACACTACTCGAAATATAGTTCTTTGGTCTGTAGAGATGTTGATTAGACTCCCCCTCTTCAATATTTACATTGCTAGGAGTCTCCAATCTGGATGGATCAGAAAGGTGGAGGAATCTTCCCTAATGTAGAGTAATATTCCTCTTCTATCATCTGAATTCTGACATCTTCCTGGATTCTGAAATCTTCCTGAATTTTGACATCTTCCTCTTTTCCTATGGATCATCATGATCTCGCACCACTGCAAATCCTAAAAGTATGATTTCTGGGAGTTCTTCATTCACATGTTCTTCTTGTTATTTCTTTCTTTTCCAAAATTTATTGTATTTGATATCAATGTTCTCTTTTGTGGAAGTATCCATCATGCTTCTACAATCACGAGCTATGTGTCCATAATTATGGGATTTGTAACATTTAATATTGTATGAGGCTACATGAACATTTATTTCTTGAATATTTCTTTCATAAGCTCTACAATATACAAATGTATGTCCAAAGTTATTTAATACAAGTAAAATAATGACCATAAAAGAAAATTTGATACCTGGAAGTAAATGATCTTATTTGTGATGTAGTCCTTTTGAATTCATGTCTTGGCTTATCACACTCTTCTCTTCTGTTGTTTCCTTCACAATGATTGAAGCTTCTTTGATACTTGAAATTGGAGGGTCTTCTTTGATATCCATCTCTTTTGTAATCTTCTTCCTGATTCTTCTTCATTTACAGAATGTTCTCCTTTGAGGGCTCACATACTTCCTTCTTGGTAGGGCCTCTGATGAATTCCACATAATTCTTAGCCTTCTCTTCATTCTTCCTTTCTAGTAACCTGTAACATTTCTCTTCAACTTTCTCTACTGATGGTGTCGATCTTTCTCTCTCTTCAATGTTCTTGTTGAGCTTGTCAACTTTGATTCTTAGGGTGACAACTTATTCTTAGAGCTTCTCACAGTCTTCTTCTTTGTTCATTATCTGAATCTTCATGACTTCTTTAGTTCCCTTTTCTTCTTCAAGTTGGGTATTCAAGGTGATGATTTCTTCTTCAAGTCTTCTTTCTTGTTGACTAAATTCTGCTTCAAGCTTGTTTAAGTTCTTAGATATTTCCTTAAGATGAATTGTCAAAATTTCTTCTCTCTTCTCTGCTTCCTTTATTTGCGATACTATTTGGGCTTCCAAACATCATTTTTCTTTCAATTGATCTTTGTGATTTTCTCCAATCACTTTGGCTTCGTCCAGCTAAGCCTTTAGATTCATGACAACCTGCCTGCTTTCTCTAGAACCTTCCTTTAGCCTGATCAATTCTTCCTTGAGGGACTTGTTTTCCCTTCTTTCTCTACTTAGCTCACCTAAAGCATTGATTAGTGAAGTCTCAAAGTCCATTACGCTTGCTTCACAGTATTATTCTTATGAATCTGTTTGACATGATGAGCATATTTCTTGTCATTCGACTTCAACATCTTCTTTATTCTCATTAGTATATTATGGATTTGTGATAAGATGGGATTCCTTAAATTAGAGATTATGTAGCTTATCCCAAAAATTTTTGGCTGATGAACATTTTCCCACTTTTTCTTTTACCAAATCAGGTAATTCTTCCAAGATGAAATACATCGTTATTTTTTTGTTTCTCTTAAATTCCTTTTTGGCTGCAGTCTTTGGTTTCCTTGAATCTGTGTATCATGTCAAATCCCCGTGTCTTTAAAAAAGGTTCCATTCTTGTGCTCCATATTTCATAGTTCAAACCATTCTGACCATTAAACATTGGTACTCCATTCTTAGTGTATTCTATGATCTACCTTCCAGCAGTTAGACTGATTCTTGAAGAACCTGCCTCTAATTCCAATTGTTGGAATATTGAGTTGTGGGGGGGAGGGGTGAATCAATATGAACACTTTTTAACACTTTCAATAATAATATATAAACTTCAACTTTATCAACAATATATCACTTATGATTGCATTCAATATATCATGAGCATATCACCATAAGCAGTACCATTCAACAATATCACATCAGATACATAGTACACCAGAATTTATGTGGAATCCCAAATTGGAGAAACCACATAATGCTTTCTTATATATATCAATATTACATTCATAGGAAGCACCAAACTCCCAATTCTCCAGCACCAATTGGAAGGAGGCTCCAACCCCCTATTTATAGGCTCCAATCTGAAGGAAGATACAACTCCTTGAATTCTCCAACTACAACTAGAAGGAGGCTCCAACACTGTAGTTTACAGGATCCAACCTAAAGGAAGCTATGACTCCTTGTGTTCTTCGGCTCCAACCGGAAGGAGGCTATGACCCCATGTGTGCTCTGACACCAACTGGAAGGAGGCTATAGCCCCCTTTCCTTGCCCTGTCCTATCTCCCTGAAATATAAGTGTAGACTCAACTTGTCACTACCACTAATATTGTCATTGCAACTGTCACTGATACATTAATCTATCATCCAACCTGTAACTATCCCTATCATTTTCATTGTCTCGTCGACCTGTAACCTGTCAACCTGTCACTGTCTTTGTCATTGTCACTGATATTGATACATCATCTAGATCCACTCACATAGATATATCAAAGCATATGCCCAACATAAAGTATCCAAACCATGTGCCAAAATGTACGTCAAGCGTGCATCATACCCTATACCATAAGATATGCCTGAAGTATATGACAATGTCACAAAGATGTGCCTCTAGCAATGAATCATAGCATCCATAAACCAAGTACCAAGGATATGTCTCAAGCATGTATCAATATCACCAAGACATGAACCTCAACCATATGCAACCATATACCAAAAAGGCCTCCAAGACATGCCTTAAGCATGTGCCATACCATCCAATGCATGTACCTCAAACATGTGCCATAACATCATTAAGAAGTGTCTCAAACATGCATCAATATCACCAAGAAATGTACCTCATACATGTGCCTAAGATATGACTCACACCATGCACCTAAGATGTGCCTCAATAATGTGATAACATCACCATGACATATACCAAACCAGATACCAAGATAGCCAAAATATGTTTCTAATAAATGTACCATAACATTACCAAGGTGTATCTCAAATCATATGCCCAAATCTCCAAACCATGCCTCAAGCATGTATGAAGACACAACCCTCAAAACACATGTAAAACATACCTTTAATCCTATAGCAAACCTAATACAAAATATTACAGACCTGTAGCTCTTCCTCAGCCTCAACAACTTGGTACTAGCATCCTCCTCAAAACCTTTTCACAGATCTATGACTTGTACACTATCAACCCACAAATATCTATGCTTTACTCTTCTGTGACCTGCATACATCCGCGCCTTGCCCACCATAAACCTGCAGATAACTTATCTGCGCTTTGCTACACTGTAACCCGCGTACATCCGCTCTTTGATGAACTATGACCCACAGATAACCTCAGAAAGCTAGTTCAGTCACATCCGTACACTTCAATTCTTCAGACTTTCCCTACCTCAGATATGTTATGAAAAGATTTGCCAAAAGATTGCTTGAAAGATAGATAATCATTGAACTTGTGTGTGTCATTGTGAGAGATTTCTTGTGGTGTATTTATACTTTTACAAAGTGACTTCTTTCCTTAAATTTAGGGCCAACCTATACTTTCTTGTTACAACCACTTTACCCTTTAATTAATGACTTGTAATTGTTTAGAAGCTTCTTAACCATTCTTCGGGGCTTCCAACTTCATGAGGGCATAACTCCTCAACCGTGAGGAACCATGTGGCGTACCACCTACCATTGGAAATGAAATGACAAGGACTATCCATGTATGAGGGTGTTATATGCATTTACACTATCCTTCATGTCCTTATTCCTCAAACAACTTCGGGTTCCATGACCACACCATCTGTGGCTTCTCAACCACTTAGCCATCTTTCCAGGGCTTCTTCTAGGGTTGACATCAATGCTTCTAGACTTATCCTAGATTTGACATCAATGACAACCAACTTTCCAACACTCTCCCTTAGAGTTTGTCCACAATGATCTCATGGGTCATTTTCTTCATTCGTCCATCAACAAGGCGAGGCATGTGCTTACATTTATTGATGATACTCACAACACACTTGGGTATATTTTCTTAGGCAGAAGTCTGAAGTTTTCGAGCATCTCAAAGAATTCAAAGCACATGTAGAGACTTGGTTTGGGAAGAAGATTAAGATATTCTGCACAAATAATGGGGGGGAAGTGTGTAAACAAGGATGTCCAACATCTTTTTGATGAGGCAGATATACAATTACAACATACAGTACTATACACTCCGCATTAGGATAGGGTAGCTTAGAGGAAGAGCCAATCTCTCAAAGAGATGGCCAGTTGCATGCCACATGTAAGGTCCTTGCCCTCCAAGCTTTGGGCTGAAGCAATTAACTCTGCTAATTACATACATAACAAATCTCCTCACATATTTTTGAAGGACATGACACCCTTTGAGACCTAGAACGACATCAAACCAAAAATCACCCATTTTCGAATCTTTGGATCACGAGCATACCCTCTAAAAAGAGGAAGGCATTAGATCCGCAGAGCACAACATGCATCTTCGCGGGATATCCTGAAGGTGTGAAGGGTTATAGGTTGATTAATCTATCAACGAACAAGCTCTTTTATAGGTTGATTATAGGGTTATAGGTTGATTATTTTTTTAAATCTTTAAACTTCATTTTATACCAATTATTGAATTTTTTCATTTTTAAATCTTAGTTTATACTTCATCATTGGTTTTTCTTTCATTATCTTTCAAAGCTTGTAGAATTCTTAATTAATATTATTTTTTCAATAACTTTTTATAAAATTAATTAATTAAAATTAAAATTAAAATTATACTAATTATATTAACAATAACATTTATATTAACAAACATATTCACCATTATAAATAAAAACTAAATTAATATCAATTAAATTATTGAACTTTTTAATATTTATATCGAAATCGATACATCATTATTCTTTCTAGATTTTAAGTTATGATTTCCTTTCAATAACTTTTAATACAATTAAAATTAATGGAAAGAGGAATTTACTATGTAAGTTCAATAGAAATGTGCTCCACTATCAAATGCTAGACTTTGCACTTATTTTCAAACAAAGTCTGTTGAACATTAAGTGCTAAATAGACTTTGCACTCATCTTTGTGGCAGTCTGAAGGTTTGCCACTATCAAACACGTAGTGCACTCCACTCGGCAGAGTGAATGAGTTTCCTCGGCCTTTTCCGACCCCTCCGTCCCGGCAAATACGCAATTGCTCTCTCAATGATTTATGTATTGAAAAGAAAATGTAAAACATTTATTGCACCAAGAAACGCGTCCACAGTCAAAGACGACGTGGACTGGACTAAATTGGCATCGATCAATTTCCAATTATTTCCTTATTACTTATTATAATTTCCAATTATTTCCTGATTACTTATTATTTCCTCTCAATGACTTTTTATAAAAGTAATGGAGAGAGAATTTTACTATGGAAGTTCAATGAAACTAATAAGTGATCGTGAGAAATGTGCTTCACTATCAAATACGAGCCATAAGTGCTCAATAGACTTTGCACTCATATTCTATTGAGAATTAAGTGCTAAATAGACTTTGCACTCATATTCTGTTGAGAATTAAGTGCTAAATAGACTTTGAACTCATCTAGAAACAAAGTCATCAAACAAATTTGACCTCGATAYGAATACAAAATGAAGGTTTGCCACTTTCAAACAAGTAGTGCACTCCACTCGGCAGAGTGAATGAATTTCCTTCCTTTTTCACCAACAATCGCGTCAAAGACGTCGTGGACTAGACTAAATTGGCACAGCCAATTTCTCATTACAATTATCCAATTTGAAGAAAAAAAAATCCAACTATAAGTCAATTTTATAATACTTTGGAAATATATTGCTTTTAAGTGTATTATTGGACTTAATTATCTAAATTCGATGAAGTGAAAAGTACGTTTGAATGAGAGTAGCAATGAAGTTAGAAATCAATAAATGAGAATAGTAATGAAGTATTA
>ML802917.1:165651-179501 GCA_009831015.1 Picea engelmannii
ATAGAAAAAACATACTATAATATTATGTTTTTTTTATTAATCTCTCACTCAATACATCATTATTCTTTCTAAATTTTAAGTTATGATATCTTTTTATAATAACTTTTTATAAAATTAAAATTAAGGAAAAGAGAAATTTACTATGTAAGTTCTATAGAAATGTGCTCCACTATCAAATGCTAGCCATAAGTGCTAAATAGACTTTGCACTCATTTTCAAACAAAGTCGGTTGAACATTAAGTGCTACATAGACTTCGCACTCATCTTTGTCCCAGTCTGAAGGTTTTCCACTATCAAACACGTAGTGCACTCCACTCGGCAGAGTGAATGAGTTTCCTCGGCCTTTTCCCACCCCTCTGTCCCGGTAAATACGCAATTGCTCTCTCAATGATTTATGTATGGAAAAGAAAATGTAAAACATTCATTGCACCAACAAACGCGTCCACAGTCAAAGACGACGTGGACTGGATAAATTGGCATCGATCAATTTCCAATTACAATTATCTAGTTTCTAGAAAAAAATTCACATAAATCCAATTTTATAATTTTTTTTGAGATATAGTTTCTAAGTGTATTATTGGATTTCATTATCCAAAATTTTATGAGTAAGAATTACTTTATATTAGAAATCAATAAATGAGAATAGCAATGGAGTACTAATACGAGGTTGGCATCATGTTAGAGTTACTATGAAAAAATGCATCATTTTAGTGTTATTACGAGAAAATATATTTATAAGAGTAACTTTAAGTGTATCGTTTAAATCCTCGGATGGGGTGTTAGTTGTCCATCACAGACAAGTAGGACAGGTGGCGCGTTCCAGCTTTGACGAGGCCACATGATCCCTCCCCAACACCACTCTCCTCTACTTAATGCCGATCACCTAAACTTCACCTCACATTCACTTCTTTGTGTACATGTTGCTCCTGCTCCGGTAAGCTATCTCCATTATCTTCATCATGGTGACAGTTGAGCTACCCAACCCTCTACTCTTGCACTTGTGTGAAGTTATGCTCTGGTTCTTATTTAAGACAACTACTCTTTCATCGGGATCCCACGACATTTTCCCCGCTGCTCTACGTCATTTCGACACTCTCTTTTGGATTGGCTTCCCCACCTGCTCTTTTGTGCTTGATTTTTACTTTCTCCCTCTCTTGCTAATGCCCAGGTAGCGCAGGCAGCCAAAAAGGGGTACTATGTGGTATCATACTTACGACTGAATGGCTCTCCGACCACATACACCCAATCTTCCTGGACCAAGTTCTTCGACCTCCTCCTCGTATTTATCCTCCCCTGGCCAGCGCGCTCTTCCCCCTCTCTCCTCTCCTTGGGCATGCCAAGTTGAGTGGTTTGACAATGATGAAAACTTACTGGGTTTCGCCCCTGACCCCCCAGCGGATATTGCGTCTTCCTCCCATCTTCCCTCTGTCCCTTCTGCCCCTCCACTGCCTCCACGCCACACCTCCACTCCCTCCACCCCCATGTTGGAGACCCCTCCCTTGCCTCTGCATGTATGCTCAGACAGTGATGCTTGGAAGCACCTTCTTGCCACTTGGGAGAATTTGCAAAGCCACATCTTTGACGTCTGCAGGGACATGGACGACCTGCGTTTCAGGATGGAACTTATGGACAGACGGGGGGAGCGTTTGGACCCAGTGTTGAGTTAGTGTTCATGTCATGTCTGCTCTACTTCCACTCGTAGATGCTCTATTATTTATTTTTTATGTCTGGAGGAATTAGCAACTAGTTGGGCACGTGCTCGCGTTACACGTGGTCGTGTTATCCAACTGCTACCACTATAACCTCCAGGTGTGCCCATGAGGCCCCATACGTGGCACACATTGTAAGTCGGGGGGAGTTGAACTCGAAACCTCATGGAACTTCATTTTCACGGCACTTGCCAATTGAGTTGCCCCCCGGGGGGCGTAGATGCTCTATTATTATTCATGTAGCTCATTCTTCATTTTGTTGATAAGTTTTTTTCTTTTTTTACATTAAAGTGCCTATTTTAAGAATTTAGGAGCCATTATAACTTGCAGACAGAGGTTTCCTCCATTTGGGAATGATGTGTATGACCTATTGGGTTCTATCATAACATTGTACCCTCATAATCAACTTGCAAGCTTAGTTAATGGGTTTTGCTTCACTATCAATGTGTTTTTGAGCTCTCTTGGTTGTTGGATAAATTGTAACAACACACTCATTCTTTATCACCTCTTGATAGAGAATAACTTATTCCCAAGCAAGGGTGTTAAGGTTTTAGTTTCCAAGAGAGATATTCCTTCCCAAAAAATCAATTGGAAAGATTTGTGAAGTGCTTGTTATCCCCTAGCCAAGGGATAACTAAGGAGATCACGTCTCGAGGCCCATAGGTCCAAGACATGGAGTACCGAGAGTCGGACGACTTGAGTGTGGCCCCGGAGGGCCCCTCTTTTCTTCAGTGCAGTCCACATATCATCAACAAAATTATCCATCACACCAACTTGGTCCTGAAGTAGCGGTGAGTCTTGCTCCATGAGGTAATGAGTCTGGGTATCATGGTATGTATCACTTTTATTTTTGAAGCACTTGAATATGTTGTATTGAATCCTTCTTCAATTCATGACGTTTCCTTGAAAATTATGCTCTTTCCCTTGTTCATACATGGAAGGGTGACATGGTGCCCTAGTAAGTTGATCTCCCTTTAGGATGGGTTGCTACTGGGTGGATCTTTGAAAAGTCATCGTCTGTTCCCTCCATACTTACCACTCTCCATCTGTATTCCTTCCATCTCCCCTATCCTTGTCTAGGCATTGGGATTGGCTACACTAGGAAGGGTGTTACCTTACCTTGTGGGAAGAAGAGGCTAAAGGTCCAAAGGGTAAAAGTAGATAGCAAGAGTTAAAAGCCAATTTTGAAACCTTCGAGATGTTTCGCCCAGGGATCCCCGAGAAAGCAATGAAAAGCTTCTCAGTAAGAAAAGGGTACCCACAAGATAACATAAACACTCAAGGTACTAGTTGATGGATATGAGGTCTCATCATGAGCCGACCTATTATGACCATGGGCATGTAGTGGTATGACACTACCACCTATCTGGTCACCAAACCAGGGTAGTGGCTCTTGGTGGCATAGCCAAGAGAAAGGGGGTCTCATCACGAGCCAACATTCTCATTTCCGTAAAATGTTTGTGGATAACGCTATCACCTCTGGTCATCAAGCCAGAACAATGGCCCTCAACTCTTTCCTTGAAGCACGAGAGCAAAAGATCAAAAGAAATAAAGATAAGAGTAAAAGGCAATGAATGGGCCAAGAAACAATTGCATTCATGACAAGGTGCAACTCGTCGTCCACAAAGGCACCACAGGTAAAGCTCTACATTTCCCTGTTATCACATGCACCCCATGCCCAAATATTTACCCCATGCCACCTCATACACTTACATGACTTGGACTAGACTTCACTTGGGAAACACTGCAAACTTAAGAGAGGTTATCCCATTAGGACACCCTGAGACCCTCTCCAAAACTAACATGTCAAATTGCATAACATCTTTGAGAATTTGTTTTGGGTTAAGGGGGGTTTGATGCATATGTTCGAGTAATTTAATTATTAGATGTGATTTACATGTTATGATCCTTGTGACTTATGAATACCTGGAGGGCATACTTGTTGTTGTTGCGGGACCTTGCCCGGTGGACATGTACACATGAGGGAATGATAAGCTCATACCTTCATGGGGGCTCAAAAGCCCATAGATGGATGTTGAAACCCCAGCGAGGGGTAAGAAGAGATTGAATATTTTCACTGGATCAAGGAAGGATGTTGCCTTTGGAGGCACTCTAGTAGGCCTAGATGGATGTGTTCCACCCCTCTTCACTTGGACGATGGCCTTGGGATGCCTAGACATCACCATGATAGACCTAGACATCATCCAAAGTTAGGGTTTCATCTTTGGAGGCATTTGTGAGGCTTGTGGCACGTGTGGGCATCATTTTAGGCCTTTAGAGGCCAAGCATTCCACTTTCCTTGCTCAATGCTCCACATATGGGGCTCAATGTCACCTTAGAAGGGCATGACATCACCCTTGGAGGAGATTTTAGATGCAAATTTATTTAATTTTGTCAATTTAATTTTTGTAACAAATTGGTTAGGTCAACCCAACAATTTTGAATTTAAATTAATTTAGGGCCTAATTTGGTATAAATAAACAAAAAGTACATTCATTTTTCATCATAACTTGTCATTGGAGGACAAGAGGTCTGAAATTTGCGCCCTATTAGGGTTATTGGCTGAAATAGGGAGGCGCTACTCTTGTTTAAGGCTTATCTTTGCAACTTGGATCAATTTTTGAAGTTTTATGGTGATCTTGCATGGTATATTCGTGATTATTCTTGGTGCAAGTAAATAAAATATGCATTTTTTCATCTATTGAATGGTTTATTGTATGGTTTTATTTAATTATATAAGATTATGAAATTGCATGGTGTATTTAATGCTTGAAGTAAGAAACTTAAGTTGTTACGTTCTTACTTTTTATTTTCCAAGTTGTCACTAAATTGATCTAGTAACTAGTGAAACCCTAGAGCCCTAAAGTGCTAGCTCTCTAGAGGTTTTCATTTGGTCATTGTTTCATAAGTATTTACCCCATAAAAAGGATAAGGAGAGCAAGGTGCTAGGGCCTAGAAGTGCCTACACCCTAGCACTTTATTTCTTGAGGTCAAAATCTAGGAGGACTTAAGTTGCTACTCCTCCTAGACTTTTTTCCCTCGTAGAATTTTGTGTATTATCATTAATTAGCAGTCTTAGAAGAAGACGCCATCTTTGACTCCATTACCCTAAGAAAGCATTAATCCTCTTTCCTCAATTCTTTGACAAGACTGCCAACCTACACTCAAATTTCATTTTCTATCCTACTAACCTAAACTAACTTGCTAACCTAGTTTAGAAATACTAACAACTAATTTGTTGTTGTCACAATCATTGTTACAACCATTTATTGTGCAGCCTATCTGTAGTGTACCAATTGCTCACCCAGGTTTTCAACCTGACAGTTACCATTCTATACATGAATGATTACATAATTTGTACAGACATTATAAGCGCATGCATTTAACATAATTAAACACATTTAAATTACAGAGTGAAACATATCTGGTTACTTCTATAATTAAACATTCCTTAGCATTCAATAGTAACTCATTTACACAGCGGAGAACATGATACATGAACAGCATAGTCATGCCAAATGTGATAAAAACATAATTCAGGTACTTATCTTTGAACAGCTGTAGAATTCACCAACCAAGTGCAGGCCTTCCACGAACCTCCCAGCCTTAGAACACACTGTTCATCAGCTCAACAGTGGGTCACCCCCGAGCTGGGACCGAGCTCCACCCCAAGGCAAGGAATCCTAGGCTAGGCTGAGGTTACAGGGAAGACATCACAAAAATATCTAGAAGGATTCTTCCCAAAGATGCCATCTTACGCCCACTACTACTAGACCCTCATTCCCCACATGCCTGTTCCGCTCGGGAGTATACACCTTCACACGCACAGTCCATCGGTGCTAACCTCCCCTTCTGGGTCTCGGCAACAGGCCGGATCAAGAAGTCTCAGAGCCCGTAGCTGGTGCTGGACACTCTCTGGAAGAAAACACTTCCCAGCAAACTCTTTCACCTGGAAAGAGTTGCTCGCAGGCCTGACAACCTGCCTCTTCAAACCACAATCACCTCCCTCACCTGGAGAGAGGTTACGCACAAGCTAAGCACGAGTTCACACTGGCCAGTAAGCCACGCGCAGTCCAGCACTGCGTGACCACAACAACCCACGGGAAACACAGACACAGGCTTCCCCAAATCGGTTCAGCAGACACATGATGATCTCACGGTGTTGATTTCAGAACAGAGGCTCCACGCACAGGCTAGCTCAGCTTTTCCCAAACAACCAGGGACTCTTCCACTCGAGTTTAACACAGGCTTAATGCACACACAGGTTTTCTCAGAGACACGGGTTACTCAGAGTCAGACACAGACTCCACCGCTCTGGACATGGTGTACACGATTTCCTCAGGACCAAACACAGGCTTTACGGCTTCCAGAGATAAACCAGGGTATTCTTCCACTCGAGTTCAACACAGGGAATTCGGGTGCAGGCATACGTTTCTGGGTTTACTAGAACAGACACAGACTCATAGCTCCGGACAGGGTATTACACGGTTTTCCTCCGACAAACACGGCTAACGGTTTCAGAGATGAATCAGGATATCCCGCCGAGGTCGTACCTTCCACGCACAGAGATTCGGTTCAGAATGGAGGAGCCTCCCCCCACGGTTTAGTTCCAAGCTTATATTTGCATGCACCAGGGTTGACACTTGTCACCCTGGGAACTGCATGCGTTCCATCCGTATGCCCTTCTCCCACCACTTGGGAAATCCCGGGTCCTTCCAAAGGACTTAGGTTAAAATAATGTGCACATGGATTTTTAGGAATAATAGTAAAATATTATTCCAGGCCTAAGCCCCCTAGGCTTAGCCCCTAGGCTCCACACTCAGCCCCTTTCCCACCTTCCAGCCCCTAGTTCCTTGCCCCTTCTGTGGATGCTCAGTCCCCCATCACTATTTCATCGTGGACGGTCTGCACTGGTGGTATTTATATTTTATTAATTGACCTGCATACATACAAGTATATCACAGGCTCCTGGCCTTCAACACTTAGGCTCCCTGGCCTAACAAAACTCATAAGCCTACAGCTTATACAAAACTTGGCTCACCAGCCTATAGAACATATTTACAATTCTTTGCATATAACATGCTCTGTAACGGGGCTCGGCCTTGGGGACACTACACTATCTAAACCTACTAACTAAGTAAACTAACCCAGATTTTGGACAAGCCAAAGGATTATCACCTTGAGGCTTTAAACTATTTTTTGATACCATTTTGAAGTGCATCTTTGAGGCTGTTGTAAGTCAATTTTTTGTTGTTGTAACCGTTACTACATCCGTCGTTTGCATCCCTTATCATCCCATACTAACAACAAAACTTCCCATAAACTTGTGCTAGGCAAATTGTTATCATTAAGTGATAAAAGTGTGTGTTATTGCCTTAGAAAAGTACTCTTTTATGAATTCGTTTGCTTCTCTCATAGCTATTAAATTGTTGTTGTTACAAACACTTTGACAACCCTTTAAGATCATTAATTGACTTGTGTTAATCTAGAAATTTGTAAGTAACAAAAGTATTATCATTTGCAAAGTCTTTATATCTCATTGTTTGTCATCATAATTTACAATTTCTGGATACATTTTTGTTGCTATACATTTGTCTCTTGTTCATACATAAGATTGTTTTAGTAGCACACTTCTATCTTGAAGTCATTGATTTAAAGCATTGATATAATTGGTTATTGTTAATGTTTGTTGTTTCATTGGTAAAGGGATGGTATCGTTCACTTTTTTTTACTCTTGACCAGGGTGATATAGGGAACAAAAAAATTTGAAGCAAAAGAGTATCAAGAGGGAGACATGGTATCGATGTGGGACACTAAAAAGGGTGAGCCTAACAATGTTAAAGGGAATGCACAATTTTGGCTTGGACCCTTCAGAATCAGAATGAAGTCAGTCAACAATGCCTACTAGTTATTTATTCTTGAAGGGAGGAAATGTCCATTACCAGTTAGTGGACGCATCCTCAAACCCCATCATGGGACATAGACTTGACTTCATAGGTAAGTACATGTAAGTTAGAATAGGTAGGCATTTTGCATCCATTGTATATACCATTGCATATCATGTTACCATAGTTTTAGTTGCATTTTCATATTGTCTTTATTCATTATGTATATATGTATACTCATAATCATATGTTAGACTAGAGATGATTTTATCATGTATGAACAAGGGGCGATATCACCACCCTAAGGATTACTGATATCTTTTGTTGAGGTTTAGCAGGAACAGGTCATACCAGAGATGTTGAGGTTCTCATGCGCTCTACGGTGAGTGCATGTCCCCGAGTTGGATCCATATGTTATCCCCTAGCCTAGGGATAACTAAGGATATCACGTCTCGAGGCCGAAAGGTACTAGACATGGAGTACTGAGAGCCATACGACTTGACCATGGCCCGAGAGGGCCCCTCTTTTATTCAGTGCAGTCCACATATCACCAACAACAATATTCATCACACCAGCCTAGTCCTGAAGTAGCGGTGAGTCTTTCTCCATGAGGTAATGAGTATGGGTATCATGGTATGTATCACTCTGATTTTTGAAGCACTTGAATATGTTGTATTGACTCCTTCTTCATTTCATGACGTTTTCTTGGAAATTATGCTCTTTGACTTATTCATACCTGGAAGGGTGACATGGTGCCCTAGTAAGTTGATCTCCCTTTAGGATGGGTTGCTATTGGGTGGATCTGTGAAAAGTCTTATGTTCCCTCCATACTTACCACTCACCATCTTTATTCCTTCCATATCCCCTATCCTTGTTTGGGCATTTGGATTGGCTACACTAGGAATGGTTGTACATTACCTTGTGGGACGAAGGGGCTAAAGGCCCAGAGGATAAAAGTAGTTGGAAAGAGTTAAAAGCTAATTTTGAAACCTTCGAGATGCTTCGTCCAAGGATCCCTGAGAAAGCAGTGACAAGCTTCTCAGTCAGAAAAGGGGACCCACAAGATAACATAAACACTCAAGGTACTAGTTGATGGATAGGAGGTCTCATCACGAGCCGACCTATTATGACCATGGGCATGTAGTGGTATGACACTACCACCTATTTGGTCACCAAATCAAGGTAGTGGCTCTTGGTGGAATAGACAAGAGAAAAGGGGTCTCATCATGAGCTAGACTTCTCATTTCCATAAAATGTTTGTGGATAACACTGTCACCTCTGGTCATCAAGCCATGACAATGGCCCTCAACTATTTCCTTAAAGCACAAGAGAAAAATATCAAAAGAAATAAAGCTAAGAGTAAAAGGAAATGAATGGGCTAGGAAACAATTGCATTCATGACAAGGTGCAGCTCGCCCTCCATAAAGGAACCCATAGGTAAAACTCTACATTTCCCCGCTATCACATGCACCCCATGCCCAAATATTTACCCCATGCAACCTAATACACTTACATGACTTGGACTAGACTCCACCTGGGAAACACCCCAAACTTAAGAGAGGTTACCCTAAGACCCTCTCCAAAACTAACTGGTCAAATTGCATAATGTATTTGAGAATTTGTTTTGGGTTAAGGGGGGTTTGATGCACATATTTGGGTAATTTAATTATTAGATGTGATTTACATGCTATGATCCTTGTGACTTATGAACCCCTGGAGTGCGTACTTGTTTTTGTTGCAGGACCTTTCTCGGTGTACAGGTACACATGAGGGAATGATTAGCACGGACCTTCATGGGGGCTCAAAATCCGACAGATGGATGCTAAAACCCCAACCAGGGTTAAGAAGAGATTGAATATTTTCACTGGATGAAGGAAGGATGTTGCCTTAGGAGGCACTCTAGCAGGCCTAGATGGACGAGTTCCACCCCTCTTCACTTGGACGATGGCCTTGGGAGGCCTAGACATCATCATGATAGCTCTAGACATCATCCAAATCTAGGGTTTCATCTTTGGAGGCATTTGTGAGTCTTGTGGCATGTGTGGCATTATTTTAGGCCTCGAGAGGCCAAGTATTCCACTTTCCTTGCTCAACGCTCCACATATGGGGCTCAACGTCACCTTAGAAGGGCCTAACGTCACCCTTGGAGGAGATTTTAGATGCAAATTTATGTAATTTTGCCAAAATTTAATTTTTGTAACAAATTGGCCAGGTCGGCCCAACAATTTTGAATTTAAATTAATTTAGGGACTAATTTGGTATAAATAAACTAAAAGTACATTCATTTTTCATTATAACTTGTCATTGGAGGACAAGAGGTCTGAACTTTGCGCCATATTAGGGTTATTGGCTGAAATAGGGAGGCGCTCCTCTTGTTTAAGGATTATCTTTGCAACTTAGGATAGGTTAGGTAGGTTAGGATTGTGGCTTAGGCGGAATAAGTGGGTTAGGTAATTTAGGTAATTTAAGGAATAGTGGCATAGGTTAGGTATGTTAGGTAAGTTAGCAATGTAAGTAGGTTAAGTGGATTAATGGAGTGGTTAAGTTAATTAATTGATGTTAACATTTAGCATGGTATAATATGTAGTTACGTGAGTTTTTTTTTATATAAAAAATAATAAATTTAATTCAAATTATTTAATGTAATTGTCTACTAAATTTTAAACCTGGTACATATGCATGGTAGCTTTATGCACAAACCCTAGTACATATGCATAGTAGCTCTATGCACAAACAAAAGTATTTAATTTATGAAAATGTATGATTATGATTGTACCAAGATATCTCTCTATTTAGAAACTTAGAGAGACATATTTTAGATACAGTATAATGTAAGAGAAAAAAAGTGAAGAATTAATTATCTTATTGCAAAATATATTTAATAATAAAATAAAATATAAAAATTTACAAAATAATTGAGCATTTAAACACATTAATTTGAGATTTTTGAAATATGGAGAGTTTTACATGGATGTAGCTTTCTATGTTTAATACATTTTTATAGAGTTTAAATAACCCTATCATAATTATATTAAAAGAGTAATATTCTTCAAACCAAGAAGACACATTATTTAATAGATTAAATTGACACTAATCAAATTTCAAATAGAATTATTGAGTTTACTCAACTTTTCTCTATGTCCTAATTAATAGGTTATTGATTTTTGTCATCATCTTTCTTTGTGTTTAGACATTTCAATTCATCATGCCTTTTCAATGACTCTATGTAACATTAATAAATCCAATTTAACATAAATTTATGTTAGTCATATTAAAATAATAACAATGTTCTTCTTAACAAGAGCATTCATATGATCAAGGCACATTATTACTGGTTTTGGAGAAAGTTAGGGTTTGGAGCAACTGCAAGCTAGGGTTTGACAGTTGTGGTCACATCAGAGGACAACATGGTTACCAAAGGGGACGGTAATGGAACCCCCTCATACAAGCAGGTAGTGGTGGACAGGGGGAAAGGCCCACTAGGCGTAGATTTCAAGGAACCAGTGACAAGCACCTCTGGATCAGGACCGAAAAAGAATAAGGAAAGCAACTGGGAAAAAAGGGATCGCATGAGGGAAGAAGCCAGAGAAACCCATAATGATGCGCAAGAACCATCGAACCCCAATGGGGTAGAAGGGTGCAACCCGTGTAAACCTAAAACAACAATGATACCCAAGGTGATACTGGAAGATCCACAAACGCAACTCTTTTGGGACCAAATGAAGACACATGCACTAATTTGCAAGTTCATGGGTTTGTGGCCCACAGAAAGAATGTTGCGCAACTGGATAAAATATCAATGGAAGCCAAGCGGGGAAGTGGAACTCCACTTGGGTTTGAAAGGCTTCTTCACAACAATATTCATGAACTTAGAGGACAGGGATAAAGTCTTTTAGGGAGGACATACTTCCACGCCTCAGCAGGACTGTACATGCGGCCATGGAAGGAAAACTTATCCCTGGAGAAATAAAATTTCAAAAATGTACCCGTCTGGTTGAGGCTTTACTCCTTTTCGCTAGACTACTGGCTTCCATCCACCTTCGAAGCAATTGGGAACAAACTTGGAAAATATGTGAAGACATCGGAAGCAACCCTGAGAGGGAGATATACATCCTATGCAAGGATCTACATAGAGATGGATGTTTTGGGGTAACTCCCAGAAGCCATAAGTCTGGAATTCAGGGATGAGAAATGGATACAAAGCATCAACTACAAGCAGATCCCATTCAGATGAAGAATATGCCATGAACATGGACACCTAATCAGAGAATGTCCTCTCAATAAAAAACAAGAAGCGGAAAACACCAAAATACAACAGGATGAGGATGGGTTTATAAAGCCGAACCACAGAAACAGAGCAAAGAAGAAACCAAGTAAAGCCCCAATAGGAAGCAATCTGGAAGCCAGGACTAGAACAGAAGGGCGGGACAAGACCAACAAAGGGGAAGAAGGAGGAAAGGAAAATGAAAAAGCTAAATAAGCTAGGGAACAAGCAACAAATGAGAACACATATAGTCCAAGCAATAAGATGGAACATGGGGGTAGCGCAACTCCTATGGACAGAGAAAACAGAGATGCCAACACCCCCATGCAGGAGGCAGACGGAGACATGGAAATGACACCAAGCGAGGTAGGTACAGAAGATCCCGATCTCAGAGATATTGTGGAAAGGGAAGGAATAGATCTCCTGAACATACTGGAGCAATGGAAAAGGCAGGGCGTAGGCAATGTACCAGTGGAGCAACTAGATCATATCCAATACCTCTTCCTCCTAAGGGAGGAAGCAATATCCAGAGGACTCAAGTGCACGCATCGGGATATAAGACACCTAGGAATCAAAGTAGGCGAGGGACAACCACAACTCTCACCCAAGCAGACGAGAAGGAAGAAAGGAAGGAAATCAAACAACGTAGCCCTACAGGAACTAGTAGCTCTGCTGATAAACTTAGGTAAGATAAAAAAAGATCTTTCCCAACTCCCCCCAACATGTTTAAATGAATATTATAACATGGAATATAATAGGCCTAAACAACCCATGAAAGCAAAGAATCCTTAAAAACAGACTGAGGAAGGAACAACTAGACCTCTGTTTCATCCAAGAGACAAAATGCATTGTAGACAGAATGTAAACAATCAACAAAAAACAATGGAGCAAGTACAATATGTTGGTTGTCGAAGGACAACAAATGGCATGCGATATTCTCACTTTGTGGAACCCACAAGTGATGAATCTATAAGACAGTTGGCATAGGTTGATGGATAGTTGGTTATCATTGATTTCAACCATTGGAGAGTAATATTGTATATTGATGTCAACCCTTATTGATTGATGTCAACCCTTGGAGAAAGTCTGGTAGTGAATTCTGGTAGCACAAAGGTTTGGGTAATGGAACCAAGGTTGTTTCATGTATAATGGTATGAGTTTTAATATATTTTGAAGGTAAGACTATTCTAGATGGATAGTACATGTCATTCCATTTCCGGTGGTATGTGGAATGTCACATAACTCCTCACGGTTAGAGAGTTATGGGCATGAGAAGTTGGAGAACCTAGGTTTGGGTAATGGACCCAAGTTTGTTTGATGGATAATGGTATGAGTTTTGATAGATTTTTAGATTAGACTATTCTAGATGGATAGTACATGTCATGTCATTTTTGGTGGTATGTGGAACGTCACATAACTCCTCACGGTTTGAGATTTATGGCCTTACGAAGTTGGAGGACCCTCATATGTTGGCTTGAAGCCCCAAAAGGTGAAAGAAGTCAAAGAGCTTGCAAAGAAGAAATTATTATTTAAATGATAAAKTAAAGTGACAAAGTCAAGAAGGATTATTTAAATAATAAAGTGAAGTGACAAAATCAAAGAAGATTATTTAAATGATAAAGTGAGGTGACAAAGTCAAGGAGGAATATTTAAATGATAAAGTAATGGAGAAATTTCTAATTATGGAAAGTGGTTAACCCTAAAAATGAGGAAAATAGGTTAAGTGACCTAGAAGTGGGTTAAGTGACCTAGAAATGGGTTGAGTGACCTAGAATATGGAGAGTATAAATAAGAGGCAAGGCTCTCTCATTTTAGATCACACTTGAGAATATTGAATATCTATAGGTGACTAAGGTAACCAAAGGATATCTAAACCAAATTTCAGAGGGAAGGTGAAGAAAAGAAGGTTGGAATTCAAGGGAGGATACATTATTTTGATGATGCTTTCTAAGGTATGTTATTTACAGGTCATCTCGCCATTTTAGAAATAAC
>ML802917.1:193057-250637 GCA_009831015.1 Picea engelmannii
ATTATATATATATATATATATATATATATATATATATATAAATTTGGAATTAAACATTATATTTAAAATTTAGATTTTGAGTCTTTTCAAAATGAGAGAGTGAAGAAATGTTTAATTCACTATTTTAAATGTGCATGTTAATATTTTTTTTATAATAATATTACATCTAACTATATCAGATCAATTACATCTAATTATATCAAATCAAATTTACATAAAGTTGAAATAAAAATTGGATTTCTTATATTATTTATATTTTATTATTAAAGGCTAATTTCATGGAAGTTTACCTTAGATTGTGGGAGAAAGTTCTTACCTATAAGTGATTTAATGGCATATTAATATTGTGTTCACTATTATTATTAACCATTTTAATTATGATTTGACATAGTAATCATTGTGTATTTGTGTTGAGTATATTTTCTTGTAGGAGGTTCACACTCAGCAAGAGAATTATTTTATAAGAGCAAGTCTAAGTGTGTTGTTTAATCAAAATCAATTATGAATTAAAATATCAATAAATGGTACCATTTGATTTTTTTCAAATACAACATAAACCCACTCTACTTATTGCAAGTGTGGACAATATTTATTCATGATGTGTTTGAACATATCATATTGAAAATAATATTAATTAGCTAGTGCGATATAGTTTTCATAGACCAAGTCTAGAAGATGTTGCTTTTAAGTGCATTATTGGATTTGGTTATCCAAATTTCGAGTGAGAAGTATCCTACATTAGAAATCAATGAATTGGAATAGCAATGGAGTACTAGTAGGAGGTTGGCACCATTTTAGAGTGACCTATAATAAAGTGATTTAATGACATAACATTGTGTTTATTAATATAACAATTTTAATTATTTACATGGTAACTTGTGTGTTGTGTTCAATATAGGTTATTATAGGAGGTTGGCACCATTTTAGAGTCAACGGAGAAAATATTTATAAAAGTAAGTCTAAGTGTGTTGTTTAAAGATCAAAATAATGGAAAACTCACTTCATTAATTGTAGGTTATAATGTTTATTCATAAACTATTTAATCATATTATATTGAAAATTATGTTAATTAACTACTCCAATATAGTTTTAAAATAGACTTAACATAATTCATAATATATCAAGGCTAGCTATACGGCTAGGGTTTTTCTGCGGTAGGGTTTTGTAGTTTCTTGTGCCTCTTGTGTGCAACTGAGGTGTGGCCTTGGGCTCAGGGGGAGGCGCTCCCCCTTCGTCACCTCCACCACTTGACATCGTTGCATTTCAGGCTCTAGTTGCATCTTATTCGAAGTCTGTAAAGATCGTGCCATCTTGCTTTTTAAAGAAGTTGGATGAAATTCTGAAGGTCTCGGTGCATTCCTATGCTTCTTGGCCCTTTACTTTGTGTCTGGATGAAAACAGGATTATAGGACAGTTTATGGGTCTTTGGCCCTCCCCTAAGGAAATGAATCAATGGTTGGATCTAAATTGGAGAAAGGAGATTCAAGGTAAAATGTCTTCAAATTTTTTTGTAAATGTGTTGAACCTGCACATAAAATATCTAGCTAGCAGCATACACAGTTTGCAGAGAAAATATGAGAAAAGAGAAACAAGAGAGAAAGAATGGAAGAATTCTCATTAACCAAAAAAAATGAATGATCATTTACACATGATATGCTTTGTATATATCAACTAATGCGCACTAGAGGAGAAGTCAATGCGCCATAGCGGTGGTCTAGAGTGATCTGGATACACACCAGTAGTTATGGGTGTAAAATGCCACCTATTAGAACTATAAGTTGTTCTTAGACTACTTTAAGAACAAGCCTAATACCCATTGGAATTTGAAAAATTGAATCAATTTAAATTGGGCAGATCAAAAAGAAAGAATAATAAAGAGGGCGGTCGTTTGATTGTAGATCAATGATCTACCATTGGGCATGGAGTCAAAACACTCTACAGATTGAAGGAAATCAAGCTAAATCACCAGTTTAAGAGCTTATATGATGATGATTAGAAGAAAGGAAAATGAACAAAAAGAAGAATGTCTACTAAACAGAGATTCTCTCTACAAAATAGATGGAAAATGTTTGAACAAAAACAATGATTAACATGCCATCTACAGTAGATTCTTTGATGCTTAGGGATCCATTAATCAAAGGCAACCTTTGATCCTCAAAACTTGCAATATATTAAATCAATAAGATAACAAAAGCAATGGAAAATAAAGAAGACAAGTTGATAAACAACTCTCGTGAATCTTTAATGGAAGACATTTTAATTACAACGGGCCCTCAGGCTTACAAATGAGCAGCTAAACTGCTCCTTCAACTCTCTCCTCTCTTGGATCATGAATCCAACCTTTTTCTTATCAAAATCCACTTCATATATAGTGAATGATCTCTCTATACTCTAAGGAGGTCAAAACCAAGGGGCTACATAGGATTCTCCTCCATTTAGGAGTCTGCTACAAAAGATTCCAACAAAAATATAACAAATTCCTATTTTTTGGGATCTTGTCTATTGTGATAAATTCATTTTGAAACATGTAATGTTGTTTGATCAGAAGATGGAACACACGTCCCTCATGTCCAACTAACTCCTAGGAAACCATTCGAACCTTCCCTGACAGCTAACAGCCCTCCCATAGCTCAGATTTTTCAGACTGTTAGAGTTTGCAACACCTTTGACAGCATGCGCTACGAACTTTCCTGTAGGTGATTATTTTGAATTTTCTCCTAAAATAAGTATTGGGTCGGGTGGATTTTTTGTGAGCAAGTCAGTGGTAATGTTTTTCTTCTCCACACCAAATTTCAGAAGAACCCATATCGGAATTCAAAAGTTATGATCAAAACATGACTTTGTTGTGTGCTAATTGCTACAAATTGTCCCAAATTACCAGTTCGCAGTGCCTTTGACAGCAGGCGTTGCGAACTTTCCTGTCGATTCTTGTTTCTTGCCAAATCAACTCAATTGATGCTAAAACCATGCAAGAAGCCTTGAAAACCTCTAATAAACCTTCTACAACTTTTGGTATGTCTGAATTTAGGCTGGTGCTTTGTGAACCTGAATTTAGGCATCCAATCTTGAACAATCTTCTACAACCAGTTCACAGTCCCAATTTTCAAATTCCAGTAGCACGCTTCAAGGAAACTATTAGAGTTTGTTACTTGTCATAATCTTTGAAAAACATACTAAATGAAAGCACTGAAGACAATGGAATCTCCCCTAACACCTTTCCAAAGTGCAATGAGGTACTTCTTAGTGCACTGTGAATTTTTTAGGTGATTTGGCAACAAATCTTTCTGACCTCTAACTTGACCTCTAAATGGTTGGAAAATGACATAATGGAAACTTCTGTACATATTTGAGACAAGACATATCATGATGATGAATTTAAGACCAGGTTTGAGACCCATTTGACCATTATTTTCTTCATGATGATATTTGATAGCATGACACCAAGACTCTTACATGGACTAAGGTAAAAAAAAATTACTCCTAAACATTTCATGTGCTAACATTGGCTCCACAGAGGATGGCATGCTCCTTGTGAGATGCCAAGAACAATGCATTTACAATGCCTTATCCATGGGCAAGGAGTCTTTCACCTCCTTCCAAAATTTTGCAACTTATTCTGAAACCAAAACATATTGTTGCAAGCCAAATGCAAACTGAATGTTTTACTCAAACTGAAAACCAAATACTTGTATGGAAAGCTTATTTATGCACACTCCTACTCCTACTCCAATCCACTGAATTGTTTCTTGATCAAGTCTAATCAGATTTCCAATGGAGCCATAAAAGCATATGACTCGTGAAATGTAATCCTTGTTTGTAGCTAAGTAAGAAGACATGAAGAGAGCATATCATGAACAACAAAAATTCCACAAAAAATATGTACTCACATCTGCAAATTGATGTGATGCCAAAACTTGCAGCATTTGGGATCTGTGGAAATGGTGAATCCATCCAGGCTACTATTAGATCCCGAAACTTATAAAAAACCTCTGGTTGATCCAAGAAAGGGAATTGCATCAATGTTAGATCTTCTGCAATTTAATTTGTTTGCAAAACTGAAAATTGTTATAGGATGATATCAATGTTGATCACATGTTGTTCAATATTTGTTGTAGATTCAAGTACAAGAATGGTGAATGCAGACTTGCTGATCTCCAGTGATAGTTGCTAGAGTAATTTTTTTGACCAATTATGCTCATCTAACTAATGTTCTGCAAGGCAATCTTCAACTTATTTTTTATGACCAAACAAATCTGGCATATTCCTTTTGGAACTACACCACCTCTCATGAGATCATTTTGACTCATGATTAAAAATATTAAATATTTGATCTTCACAAATTAGTGGTTGTTCTTGGTCTTCAACATCACTGTCTCCATAGTGATCAAACAAAGGTGGACCATTAAAGGATATAACTTGATAAATCTGCTCATAATATTTTTCAATGATGGGCTCATTGTATGATCCTGCAACAAAAGTCCGTTGAAAAGACACTTTCTCTTTTTCATAACCAGGTAATAGAGTTTGTTCAAATTCAAGTATGTCATAAACAGGTTCATTTAAACAATGGTTAACATAATCTACTATTTTTTTATCTTGAAAAATCTCTTCAACCATTTCATGATCATTTTTTTCTTGCACATTACTATCACTTATTTCAAGATCTAAAGATTCCTTCTTTAAAAATTGTTGATCTTGAACATGCAGTATGAAATATTAATGCAAGGGATCGAAAAATTGTAGATCATGACCATATTTTTCAAGATCCTATCTAATAAAAGAGTTTAAAATGTTTTCTTCACAAACTAACTCTTCTTTAATTTATGTTTCATCAAGACCTTCATAAAGCTCATCATAAGAGGAAAAATCTATTGTCCTTTGAACTTGAGATTCAGATTTTTCACACCAATCTTCAAGAAGCATTTCATGTGGAAAGTACCTTTTACATTGTTTTTTGAACACAACATGGATTCAATCTCTCAAGGAACATATGCTGGAAGAATGAAGAGAAAAGTACCATTCTCGTGCATCACCTTTTAAAGAGTACATGAACATTTTCATCAACACATCCTCATGATGTATGTCTAGTTTATCCATGCATTGATGAAATGTAATGATATGTTGAGCAGGATTGTCCCCCTTGTCTTCTTTGAAAGTAGGAAGGTAATCCATCCATTCTGACGGTGAAGGCACTAGATTTGGTAAACCAGGGACAACTAAAAAATTGAGAGGTGCAAACCTCCATGCCAAGATAGCCTCCATGGCCTTTGTCATCCTGAATTAGTGAAGTCACCAATAGATTCTTTCTTCATGGAGTGGAGTCGCCAGGCGAAAAGGTATGTAGTCTTTTTTGTCACCAATCCTTTCTCACCATCAAGATCTGGTAGTAGTCTTTGTCGTACAGCCCATGGAATATCTTCAACTTCGTCCCCAACAACGATGCCAAAAATGTTAACACTAGAAGTTGTTCTTAGACTTCTTTAAGAACAAGCCTAATACCCATCAGAATTTGAAAAATTAAATCAATTTAAATTGGGTGGATCGGCAAGAAAGAATAAGAAAGAGGGCAACAATTTGACTGTAGATCAATGATCTACCATTGGGCATGGAGTCAAAACACTCTGCAGATTGAAGGAAATCAAGCTAAATCATCAATTTAAGAGCTTATATGATGATGATTAGAAGAAAGGAAAGTGAACAAAAATAATAATGTTTACTAAACAGACATCCTCTCTGCAAAATAGATGGAAAAATGCTTGAATAGAAACAATGATTAATAGGCCAGCTACAACAAATCATTTTCTTCTTAGGGATCCATTAATCAAAGGCAGCCTTTGATCCTCAAAACCTGCAATATATTCAATCAAGAAGATAACAAAAGAAATGGAAAACAAAGAAGACAAGTTAATAAACAACTCTCATAAATATTTAATGGAAGAAATGTTAATTACAACAAGCCCTCAGGATTACAAATGAGCAACTAAACTACTCCTCCAGCTCTCTCCTCTCTTGGATCATGAATCCATCATTTTCCTTATCAAAATCCACTTCATATATAGTGAATGATCTCTCTCTACTATAAGGAGGTCAAAACCAAGGAGCTACATAGGATTCTCCTCCATTTAGGAGTCTGTTACAAAAGATTCCAACAAAAACATAACAAATTCCTATTTTTTTTTATCTTGTCTATTGTGATAAATGCCTTTTGAAACAGGTCATGTTGCTTGATCCGGAGATGGAACACATGTCCCTCATGTCCAACTAACTCCGAGGAAATCATTTGAACCTTCCCTGATATCTGGCATCCCTCCCATAGCTTGGATTTGTCGGACTATTAGAGTTCGCAGCGCCTTTGACAACATGCGCTGCGAACTTTCCTGTAGGTGATGATTTTGACTTTTCTCCAAAACTAAAAATTGGGTCAGGCTGAATTTTTTTCAGCAAGGAAATGGTAATATGATTCTTCTCCACACCAAATTTCAGAAGAACCCAGATCGAGAGTCAAAAGTTATGATCAAAACATGACTCTGTTGTGTGCTAATTGCTACAAATTGTCCCAAAATATCTCGCAACGCCTTTGATAGTAGGCGTGAAAAATTTCATGTAGATCCATTTTTTGTGCCAAATCAACTCAATGATGCAAAAACCATGCAAGAAGCCTTGAAAACCTCTAATAAACCTGCTACAACTTCTAGTATCTCTAAATTTAGGCTGGTGCTTTGTGAACCTGAGCTGGACTTAGAGGGAGGCATCCAATCTTGAACAATCTTCTACAGCCAGTTCACAGGGCAGTCTGCAACGTTAATTTTCAAATTATAGTAGTGTCCTTCAAGGAAACTGTTAGAGTTTGTTCCTTGTCATAATCTTTGAAAATCATACTGAACGAAAGCACTGAAGACAATGAAATCTCCCCTAACACCTTTCCAAAGTTCAATGATGAGAGATTAGTGCAATGAGGTACTTCTTAGTGCACTGTGAATTTTTTTAGGTGAGTTAGAAGCAAATCGATCTGGCCTCTAAATTGATCTCTAAACGGTTGGAAAATGACATAATGGAAACTTGTGTACATCTTTGAGACAAGACATATCATGATGATGACTTTAAGACTAGGTTTGAGACCCATTTGACCCTTATTTCCTTCATGATGATCATTGATAGAATGACACAAAGACTCTTACACAAACTAAGGTTAGAATTTTTTACTCTTGGACATTTCATGTGATAACACCTGCTAGTCTAGTCTCTCAAGCAGTTATGGGAGTTAACTGCCACCTAGTCTGAGTTAACTAGTCTCTCAATCTTCAGTTAACTAACTGAAATAGAGTGAAGTGAGGATGAGATCACAGAAGCATGAGTAATGCGTTAGTCTAGTGATAATCCCAAGGACAATGCGCATTAGTTGGTGATGATCCCAATGTTTCATGGTGATGATACCAATTTGGCATATAGACTCCACTCAACTGATCAAACTAAAGTGTGAACTGAAGAGAATATTCTCCTAGAGGAATATTCTCCCAAGACTATAGGAGATTGAATAGTGACTAGTAAACATAGGGAAAAACTTAGGAAAAATAATTCATAGGTGTGTGTGAAGTATCTCCAACACCCCACCTGAACAACACTATGGTGAAAATAAAGAATGGGTCCCAAAAACGAGGCCATGTTAGGTACCCAAATACAAAAGATACACTGAAATAAACGAGGAAAGAGGGAAAACCTCATGGGAGAAACCCCCCATCAAAGTACAATGTATGTAAAACAAGGAACTGACAATTGCTAGGAAACGGTGTCCTTCACTCCAAGACGACTGTGTAGAGAATGAAACTTCTTCTCAGTGAAGGTCTTGGTTTCGCAGTTTATTCTGCTGAAGGCAGAATTGCAAGTTGATGATCCAATCGTGTACTAAGTCCCGGATGTAGCGCATGTGGATCTCAACGTGCTTCGTCCGTTGTTGTTGAAATGGATCTCTGTAGAACTTCATAGTGCTCTAGTTGTCACACCATAATATTATTGGCCGATGAAATTGAATTCCCAACTCAATGAGAAAATGTTGTAGCCACATAGCCTGAATGGTTATGTTAACTACCCCTTTGTACTCTTCCTCGACTAAAGATAAAGAAACAACAACCTGCTTCTTGCTCGACCAACAGATAGGCTCGGAACCAAGACTAAGTGAGTAACCAGATGTGGACTTGTGATCAATGCTATCACCATCCCAGTGAGAATCAGTGAACCCGATGAGGTCCAATGTATAGTCTATCGCATAGTGAATCCCAAATCTGATGTTGCCTTGTACATATCGAAGGATACACTTTGCATCCTTCAAATGTAGTTCATGAAGGCGCTCATGCATGAACTTGAAGACTGCTCCAACTGCATAGGAGAGGTCTAGTCTGGAGTGTCCTTTCCATCCTCAAGTCTGACTCCTGATAGGAAAGGAGTCAGGGAAGACTTGTAGTCTATTATGTGAAATATCTCAAGGAGATCTCGTGCATACTTGGCCTGAGACATTTTGATGCCTGATGCATCCTGACTGATCTCAAATCCAAGGAAGAAATGTAAAGGACCTATGTCCATCATCAAGAACCTGTCATGCAAAATCCTCTTGACTGTGAAAATTGTTGGAGTCGAGCAACCAGTGATCAACAACTCATTAATATACAAAACTAGGAGTAGAAGTGAATCAGTTGTCCTGAGCATGTAAACATTCGGGTCTGACTTACAACGTACAAAGTTCTGTGACAACATATAGGAGTCCATATTGGCATACCATTCCCTCGGGGCCTGCTTGAGGCCATAAAGAGACTTCTTCAGTCAACATACCAAACATGAATCCTGCACAAATCCCTAGGGCTGCTCCATATAGATCATCGTGAATAAATGCATTCTTCACATCCATCTGATGGAATTCCCATCCCTTGGTTGCCACAATGGCAAGTGCCAAATGTATGGAATCCATCTTCGCTATTGGAGCAAAGGTCTTGTCATAGTCAATGTCATGCACCTGTTGAAAGCCTTAGGAAACTAGCCTGGATTTGTATCTGCTAACATGTCCATCTGTTGCGTTCTTGGTCCTGTAGACCCATATGCACCTGACAAGTTTTCTTCCTAAAGGAAGGGGAACCAAATCCCAAGTCTGGTTCTCGAGGAGGGATTTGTACTCCTCATGCATGTTGAATTCCCAAAAGGGATTTATAGAAGCCTCGCCATAGGACTGTGGATCTAAAGACTGAACCAAGAAAAGATGCATGGGTGGCATCAGTTAAGTGGCAGTGATTGCAAGAGGAGTCTCCTCGAAATCAGATCGAGTCCTCCTACTATCAGTTGGATCCCCAATAAGATCTCTTGCATCCTGAAGAGTAGTCTTGGCCCACTTGGGCCTCTGCTCTAGCTTTGCATATGCATCTGCATAAACTGTCTCTGCATTTGACTGTACTGACTCAATATATGAATCATTTGAACCCTATGAATCAGAACTCTCATATGAATAAGAGTCGACATGTGCATTCGCATCATCTCTGACAGGTGGAAGAAAAAAAGTGTCTGCATGCAGTTGTTGAGGTACATGCAAGATACTTTGCTTGAATTGGACATTGCGCTTAATGATGAGTTAGTCCAAGGAAAGATCAATGATTCTATATCCATTCACATCGTCGGGGTATCTAATAAAGATATGCTCTATACTCTATGGATCAAGTTCCTTCCTCTTCTTAGAGGGAATCCTGGCCCATGCACGAGAATCGAATATACTAAAGTGGGTCACTTCCGGTTTGAGGCCGCTCCAAGCCTCGTAGGGGGTCTTATCCTTGACATATTTATGGGGAGATATGTTTTGGATGTAGGTTGCACAATAAAGTTCTTCAGCCCATAATCTATGTGGAAGTGACTTTGCATGTAGCATGCAATATTCCATCTCTTTCAAAGATCTATTTTTCCACTCAGAAACTTTGTTTTGTTGTGGACTATAGGGAGTCGTGTGTTGCAATTGAATCTCGACCTCAAGACAAAGATTTTGTATCTCATGGTTGACATACTCCCCCCTATTATCTATTCAGAGGGCTTTGATCTTCTTTCCTGACTGTGTTTCAACAAGGGCTTTGAAATCTTTGAGGTGTTAAAAGACCTTTGTTTTCTTCCTGAGAAAGAAAATCCATGTGAAGCGTAAGAAATCATCAACAAAAATGAGCATGTACCTTGATTTACTGATTGATGGATGTGGAAAAGGTCCCATTAGATCACTATGGATCATATCTAAAGGAAAGGAGGCCTTCTGAGTCTTTCCTTTGTCGAATTTCTCTTGAGGATGTTTTCCAAGAACACATCCCTCACAAATTCCTTTGGAGAAGTGGATGTTAGGTAGACCATCAACCATTCCATGCTTGCTAATTTGTTGCATATATATGAAATTTAAATGCTCGAACCTTTTGTGCCATATCTTAATTCTTTCATCAGTATGGGTAAGCAGTGATGCAAAATCTGGTTCAATAAATTCAAAAAATATGTAGAGTCTGGATTGGTTATTTACCTCACAGGTAGCAACTTTGGAATTGGTTTGCATGTCATAGATATCCACAACATCGGGTGTGAATATGAATCTCTTTTCAGTGCCAGAGTTTGTCATCTAATATACGAAGAGAAGATTGATGGAGAGTTCCCGAACGTGTAGCACATTCGTGAATTTCCCATTTGTGAGTTCAATTTTTCCTTTGTCAGTGACTTCAACTTGAGAGTTGTCCCCCATCAGAATATGAGGACCTTTGCATGCGTCCAATGAAGAGTATACTTCTTTTGTGGCTTCCATGTGGTGCGATTCTTCTGAATCTACAATCCAAGCATCGAGAGACGAGTTGATGGAAATCAAAGCATGGCTAGAATTTCCTTTCTTGGGATTCTAATCTTATGGCTTCTTCTTCTTGGCACCCTCGGGGATGCGATCTCCAAGGTTGTTTTGTTGAATTATTTGTGCCATTTGATCTATTTTTTTCTTCATACATGCAGATTTTGGATGGAATCCTTTATGGCAATAAGTGCATTTCTCCCCTTTTCTTCCCTTTCCACCTTTGTATCCAGAGGCATCGTTGAAAGGTTTTGAGTACCCTTCCTTCTTTGGATTTGCATGTTCTTTACTTTTTTCTTTGTCTTTAGATTTATGATTTGGATGATTTATACCATATTTTACAAGGAGTGCATGCGCCTTTGGGACTTTGATTTTTCCCATGTTGATAAGCTTGTTCTACTCTTGTGTCAGAGATTCAATAAAGACCTCAAGAGAGGGCATCTTCTAAGTGGCTCCAAAGGTGAGCCTAACTGAATGAAATGTGGATACAAACACTGAGTATTCTAGACCATGTTTGGAGAGAATGGTGAGAACCATTTGTTTCTCCTCCTTAGATTTATCAATTCTGCAAACCTTGAGTTGTGACATCAAATCCTTATATTTGGTAAAGAAATCTTGGAGATTGTCGAAGGTTTTTGGATCCAAAGTGAGTAATTCCACCTCAAGCATGTGTCCCCTCATCTCATCATGTTTGTCAAAAATCACTTCCATGGTGGTTCAGGCTTCATTGGAGGTTTTACAGGAGGATATTTGAAAGAGGAGTTCAGGAGAAATGAGACTGCAAATAGTTCCAAACACTTCATCCATTCAATTCAAATAATTGGATTTTTCTATGGCTGATTTGGGTTCGGTCTCTTTGTCCATAGTTAACCTGTATAATCCTCTACCTCAGAGATGCACTATCATGTTCTCCTTCCATGCAAACAAATTGTATGGTGTAAGAATGAATTCTTTTGGAAATTCCATTTTTCCCGTTGTCTTCAATCTTCGGTACCTGCAAAAAGAATATGGTGTGTCTTTTTCCTAGAAATTTGTTAGCGTTGATACCATGTAAATGTGTTGAATCTACACAGAAAAGATCTATCTAGAAAATGACATCCACAGTTTGCATAGAAAATATGAGAAAAGAGAAGCATGAGAGAAAGAATGGAAAAATTCTCATCAACCAAAAAAAATGAATGATAATTTACACATGATATACTTTGTATATCTCAACTAATGTGCACTAGAGGAGAATCCAATGCACCATAGTGGTGGTCTAGAGTTATCTAGAAACAAACCAACAGTTATAGGAGTAAACTGCCACCTAGTCTAGTCTCTTAGGAAGTTACAAGAGTTAACTGCCACCTAGTCTGAGTTAACTAGTCTCTCAGTCTTCAGTTAACTGACAGAAATAGAGTGAAGTGAGGAGGAGATCAGGGAATCATGAGTAATGTGTTATTCTGGTGATAATCCCAAGGACAATGTGCATTATCTGGTGATGATCCCAATGTCGCATGGTGATGAACCCAATGTGACATCTAGACTCGACTCAACTGATCAAAATGAAGTGTGAACTGAAGAGAATATTCTCCTAGAGGAATATTCTCCCTAGACTAGAGGAGACTGAAAAATGACTAGTAAACATAGGGAAAACCTTAGGAAAAATAATTCCTAGGTGTGTGTGAAGTATCTCCAACATCTGTGGTAAGGGATTCTTTGTTTTTTTTATTTGAAAATAAAGGAGATCAGGATCTTATCTTTCAGAGTGGACCTTATTTTATGGTTTCAAGGGGTATGTATCTGAATAAATGGACACCTGACTTCATCCAAGAAAATGGCATCGCCTCTTCAGTTTTGGTCTAGGTTCACCTTCCTTTCCTTCCTTTGCATTGTTGGAATGATGAAACCCTGCGTAACATAGGAAATACATTGGGGAAGTAAATTGATCGCGTCGAACCACGAGATGGCCTCCAAGCTTCTGCAATACTGTGTGTTGAAGTGGATCTGAAGAAAGGGTTGCTTGAAGACATTAAAATAACCCTTGATAATTGGTCTTATATTCAACAGGTGGATTATGAGAATTTTTCATTTAAATGTAAGGCTTGCCACGAGTATGGTCATTTTATGAAGAATTTTCCACAGAATAAACTAGATCCACCAGAAGAAAGGGCTCAAGATCAATGTAAGCAGCCAAAAAGAAAGAAGGTCGTTGGGAAGGTTGGTGTGCATCTGCCTGATCTAGCCCAGCGTGGGACTCATCCCCCTTCCTCTCCTCAAAATCCTGGATCCACTTTAGAAGGATTCCATGGGGGAGATATAAGAAAAAACAAGTATGCAGCACTAGAAAACTTAGAGGAGAATACAGTGGAATCTAGCGAGCCATGACAATAAAAGTATGGAGAAACTAGGGAAGATCCAGATATTCTAGAAAAAACAAGCATTCACTAGGTTGTTTCTAACTCGGCAACTAGCGATCTGAATCCTAGAAAAATTCCTTCTCATACCACTTCTAGGATTCTAGAAATCCTTGAGAAAGGAAACCAGGAATATTCAGGTGAAGAGTCATATTTAGAAGTATCACAAGCCACAACTACAAGGAAATTTGGAAGTAGATCCAATCGAAATAGAAGAGAGACAGAAGTAGATTGGGATAAGGATTTAGGTATTCAAACCATTTAGGAAGGCATATTCAAAAAATATGGCAAGCATGGGAAACCTTAGGCCCCCCGATAAAGGGAGTTTCTCAACCCTCTAAAGGCGGGGCAACCAAATTCTCTGGTAAGTAATGAAATTAGTCTCCTGGAATTGCAAAGGATTAGGTAGCAAGGATTAGGTACCTTATTAAGGCTAGAAGGTACTAAATTCACCCAAAATTGTATAATCGTTGTATATTTCAATACTACAATGCATCTGAGGGAGAAAAGGGGGGGCACCATTGGGACTCTTCTCAAGAAAAGATGGAGGATCTGATCTCATCACTAGATCTGATTGATTTCCCCCCATCCAAAGGTAAATATACATGGAATAATAGGAGAGAGAGCCCTAGTCACATTGTGACCAAGTTGGATCATTTTCTTATAAGTAGCTCATTTTTGTCCCTCCCTGAATCCTTATTTTCTTCCATAATTCCTTCAGCTTGTTCAGATCACCGTCCTATTTCTCTCTACTTTGAAAAAGAAGAAAATTCGAGGCCTATTCCCTTTCATCTCAACGCCCTTTGAATGGAAAAGCTGGAATTTCTCCCCCTTGTATCTCGTACTTGGAGTCCATGTATATTTGTCTCCCATGTGAATATTTGGGAGCAAAAACTTAAGCTAATCAAATCAACATTAAAGCTATGGGATAAAAAAAAATATCTTCCTCAACATGTGGAAGTTTGGGAGAAGAAAAAAAATGTTGGAAGAAATACAGGACATGATAGAGAGAGCAGACATGAAATTTGATCTGCTAAAGAAAGAAAAAGATGCCTATAAGAGATACATTAAGGCCCTAAAGGATGAAGAGGCTATTTGGATACTAAAATCGAGAAGCATGTGGCTTCAAGCATGGGATAAAAATACAACCTTCTTTCATAACCAAGCTAAATCCCGACAATGGCGCAACATGGCGATGGAAATTAAATCACATTCTAGAGAAGTGGTTTCATATTTCGAGGAGATTAAAAATATGGCCTCCAAGTACTATAATAAGTTATACAAAGAAGAAGGGAAAATGTATCAAGATATGTACGCCCAATGTTTATCTCACATCCCTAAGAAAATATTAGAAATTGGCAATCAAGAATCAAACAAGCCTGTATCTCGAGAGGAAATTCTTGCTTATATCAATCAATTTAATCCAGATAAAGCTCTAAGGTCAGATGGTTTCACCATACATTTCTATAAAATATGTTGGTCTATTATCAAGTTTGATTTTATTAGAATGCTTCAATATGTTCAGAAATATTCCCAGCTTGGGGGAGCCACAAACTGCTCCTTCTTCGCCTTGCTTCCAAAAGAAAAAAGTGTTTCCTCTTTTGACAGATTTCATCCCATTTCTCTATGCAATGTCTCTTACAAAATTATGTCCAAGGTCATCTCTTCTAGATTGAATCCCTTATTAATATCTATGATCCTCTCCAATCAAGGGGTCTTTGTTGCAAATAGGCAGATATGGGACAATATCATTTTGGTCCAAGAAGCCATTCATTCTAGCTTCAACCGAGGAGAAAAGGGTATGGTGATTAAAATTGATATGGAAAACATATTTGATAAGGTAAAACATAGCTTTCTAAAGGCAGTTTTAAATCGATTTGGATTCAATCATACATTCATTTCTTGGATAGGAACTTGCATTTCTAATCCTTGGATTGCTCCATTAGTCAATGGAAGACCGACTCCCTTCTTTAAAGCCTCAAGGAGGTTAAGGTAGGGATTTCGTCTCTCCCCTCTGCTTTATGTTATTTTGGTTGATTCTCTCAATAGGAGATTAGAATGGGAATGATTCTCTGGATCAATCCCTGGATTAAGAATAGCACAAGGTGTAAAAAGAATCAATCACTCTTAGTTTGTTGATGACACTTTACTGATGGGAGGTGCTTCCAAAATTATTGCTCAGAGATTTAGAATGGTAATGGATCAATTCACTTACATCTCATGGGGGTTAATCAATGAGAATAAAATCTATATTTATGATTGGAATGAAAAAGCACAGATTTTGATATGCATTTCCCACATTCTACAATTCCCAATATCTAATGATTGGAAAACTTTTAAGTATATGGGCATGCCTATATGTCTGAAGTCGCTTCCAAGGGAATCCTGGCAAATCATAATGCATAAAATTATAGAGAAATTTGAAGCTTGGGGAGATTTTTGGATAAATCTAGCAAGAAGATTGGTGCTCATCAAATCAGTTTTATCCTCCTTGCCTGTTTTTCAATTTTCTTATATTTTATCCCATGTGGGAATCAAAAAATCCATGGCTCAGTTTATTCATAAATACTTGTGGAAAGGAGGTAAATCCAATACAAAAAAATTCCATTTAGTATATTGGAACTTGGTCAAAGCACCAAAAGATCATGGAGGTCTTGGAGTCAGAGATCCAAAAATGGTGAACATAGCGCTCAACTCAAAATTACTATGGAGAATGGTAACAAGGAAAAATAATGGTGGAAAAAATCCTTTTTGAAAAAGTATTTCACGGGAGACAGAAGAAGATGTCTAGACACCACCCCAAGTAGGTTGTCTGGATCTCCCATCAAGAAACTGCTCAGGGATTCTCTTCCGCTTTTGCAACAATCTCTTTATTGGGTCCGAGGGAATGGAAAGCTAATCAATGTTTGGAATGATGGTATCCTTGGTTCCAGACCTCTTTGTTTGGTTGCCTCTCTCGCTCCCCTAAAGAAATGGATGACGGGACAACAAAAGTATATGTTATATGATATATCCGCCTAGAATGATAATGGGGCTTGGAAAGGTTGGAATTTGGGTAATTTTCCTCATCATCTTAGTAAACATGCACACACCATGTGTTATGGACCTAACCTCCCTAACCCCTCACATAGGTAGAATAATATAATTCCATGTAATAAAGGCCAATATTAATAAGGCCTAACAATAAGGAAGAATAAGTCAAATGTAAGAAGACCTAATAGAAGCTTCCCCTTCTAGAAGAATATTCCTCTAGATTGTTCTTTTGGATAGATAGATTTAGCATAAATAGAAGTAGAGGGTATGAGAAATATTGTCTTTGATATTATTGTAATAGAGCTATGCTCTACTGGAGGTTGCCACCATGAAGAGGCAAGTGAAAATTGCTCTCAGTAATCAAAGTTATATTTTGGTGTTATTCTGGTATTATTTTGGTATTATTGTGGTATTGTTCTGGTTATCTCATTGTTTATCTGCCATTTCTAGCTAATTATTTATTTTCTGCATACTATTTTATATCTGGAATACTACAAGTGGTATCAGAGCACCTTCCTCGGCAGAAAATTGTGGGTTATTTTTTTTAGGGTAGAGACGTATTCCGACGTCTTAAAGCTACAAAGATTTGTCGTTACATGCATAAACCCGCGGTCGGGGATTCATAAATGCAGGAAATATAAGTGGTACTTAAGGACACATCTGTTGGCCACCCTTATAACCCATGTTGGTACCCCTTTGAGTGGTAGCGCATCAGACAACACCTGTATACAGATCGTCCTATATCTCCTAAAGCCCTTCATAGATAAATCAATCGACTGCCTGACTATATAGTGCCACTGAGAACAACACTTGGGAAGATACTCTCTACTACTTGGGTAGTCGGGTAGTATGGCTAAGGGCACGGTATAGCCTCCTTAGTCGGTTCCCTGAGATATTGGGCCAAGTACTATTGTTGGAACCTACACGTATATCAAAGAGCTATAACATAGGGCAGACTTTTGTCTGTAGAACCCTTGAATACCCTAACCCTTGGGATAGATTAAAAAACATAATAGACGAGATCTATTGTCGTGCAACTGTGTCGTCTGCATTCGAGTTGCAGAATTACTACACATTTCTTCCTATTAAGCATTTGGGCATTTCGTCACTGTAGTATCCTTCAGGCCGGAGTATAACTCCGCAAGAGTAAAAAAACGAGTATAGCGGTCTTGCCAGCACACTTATTTGGGACCTATCCCATAGGGTTCCTCTCTTCGCCCCGATTCCTATGATACTTATCATTTTTAACCCACATTTTTTTTGTGGACCTGACCCATATCCGACACCCTTATTTGGATCTTATCCCTTTGGATCCCCCTTTTCTTCCTAATCACAGTGGTACCTATCATTTGACACCCTTTTGTCTATGTGGTCCCACCCACCCCTCCGGACCCCTTTTGTTTCCCCTATACCATTTTCCCGCTCCTTTGTCCAAATGACTACCACACGAGCCCAAGACCTCAATGCCTTGATTGTTGAAAACCATCAGAACAAGGATGCCATCAAGAAGCTCAATTCAAACATTATCTCCATCAATTCAACTATTGATATCCTCAAGGCTGAATGTTCCCACATCAAATACCTCAAGGAACAATGTTCCCACATCAAAGACCTCAAGGAACAATGTTCCTACCTCAAAGACCTCAAAGAACACTTCCTAGGCCCTTCCTAGAACCCTTCCTCTTCTGAACAACCATTTTATCTAGATGACTATGACTCTTCCCATTACCAAGGCCCTCATACTACCCACTTTTCCATATACCTCCACCCTCCTAGAATTGAGGTGAACAAATTTGATGGATCAGATCCTACAGGCTGGGTCACCCAAATGGAACATTATTTCTCTTTTCATGGAATTACTGATGATTTAGCCAAGCTTTGTTATGGTATCCTACATCTGGATCTAGAACGATGGCAATGGTGGCAATGGCAAAAAAAGGCATGCCAAGGGTATCTTGCTTAGACACAATTTGTGGCCAAACTTTATGAATGTTTTGACTCTGACACCCACCATTTAGGTCGTTTGACTAAGTTAAAGCAGTCTGGGATAGTGGAAGACTTTATTGCCACATTTGAGCACTTGGATTTCAGAATAGAGGGCATGTTAGATGCTTTCTTAAGGGGATGCTTTATCAGTGACCTTAAATATAAAATTCATGCCCATGTTCTCATGGAACGCCCCCAGACTTGGTTGGAAGCTACTCAACAATCCAATGAAGCCCAACATATTGTGTCTTCCCAGACCCGCAAACCCTCCTTTCATCCTCGCCCTAAACCCAACAATTTTTCCCCTTCTGCAACTCCCCTCAAGATCCAGAAATTAACCAGGGTTGAAATGGTTGAACATCAACTCAAGGGTCTTTGCTATAATTGTGATGACAAATATTTTTTCGGGCACAAGTGTAAGGAACAAAAGATTTTTATGGTTGTGACTGAGGATTTTTCTGAAGAAGATGTTGTTGTTCCACCTGTGGAGGAACTACCACCGCCATTTGACCTCACCCCACTCTTTGACCCACCCGAAGTTGAACCGGTGATTTCACTTAATGCCCTCACTGGCTTCTCTGCTCCCCAGACTCTCAAATTAATTGATTACATCAAAAATAGGAAAGTCATCATCCTTGTGGACAATGGTAGAACCCATAACTTTATTCATCACTGCATTGTCGAAGAATTCAATTGTTACATCTGTGTAGTCAATAATTTTCAAATCATGATTGCCAATGGTGGTTCCATGAAATGTGGGGGACGATGTGAAAATGTGTGACTCCAAATTGGTCAGTATCACCTGAAATCGCATGGAAAATATCCTCAAAAAAGTTCATTCAGGAATTATCACCCAACTCCACTCCATTCATGTTGTTGAGACACCTTCTATGCATTCTGACCTCCGGTCTATCCTCTCCCACCACCAAGTTGTTTTTACCGCCCCCAAAGAACTTCCACCTTTCTGTGGAATCCATGATCATTCCATCCCTCTCATCCTGGGCAGGCTTCCTCCCAATGTTCAGTCTTATTGTCATCCCTTTGCCCAGAAGAATGAAATTGAGAAAATTATTCATGAATTACTCAAAGTCGGTGTTATCCGTCCCAACACTAGCCCCTATTCTTCTCCTGTGGTCATGGTACTCAAGAAAGAAGGTACTTGGCGCATGTGTTATGATTTCCAAGCCCTCAACAAACTCACAATCAAAGACAAATTCCCCATTCCTGTCATTGATGACCTCTTGGATGAATTGAGTGGTGCTCAATATTTCACCAAATTGGATCTACGTTCTGGCTACCACCAGATCTGCATGAAAGATGAAGACATTCCCAGCACAACATTTCGCACTCATGAGGGTCATTATGAATTCTTGGTAATTCCCTTTGGATTGTGCGATGCTCCTTCCACTTTCCAAAGTCTTATGAATCATGTCTTTCGTCCTTTTTCTCTGTCATTTTGTCTTAGTTTTCTTTAATGATATTCTCATCTATAGTAAAACTTGGTCATCTCATCTCTCCCATGTGAATCAAGTTCTCCATCTCCTCTCTAAGCACCAACTTTTCCTCAAGCAATCTAAATGTGCCTTTGGTGCCTCAGAAGTGGAATACTTGGGTCATATTGTTGGCAAGGATGGTGTCTGAGTGGATCCTAAGAAAGTTGAAGCTATGCAAGATTGACCTCACCCTAAAACTCTTAAGATCTTGTGTGGTTTTCTAGGTTTAACGAGCTATTATAGGAAGTTTGTTCAGAATTATGGAAAGACTGCAGCTCCTCTCACTTCCCTCCTTAAAAATAATGCTTTCACTTGGACTTTCGTTGTGGATCGTGCCTTCTAAGACTTTAAAGATGCTATGTGCTCAACCTTTGTCTTAGCACTCCCAAACTTCAAAAATACATTCATATTGGAATGTGATGCTTCCGGGAAAGGAATTGGAGTCTTCCTCATGCAAGATGGCAGACCCTTGGCCTTCACTAGAAAACAACTTTCAGAGCGACATTTGGGCCAATCCATTTATGAAAAGGAAATGTTAGCTATTATGCATGTTGTGGATCTCTGACACCCTTACTTATTGGTTCAATGATTCCAAATCAAAATCGATCTTCATAGTCTCAAGTATTTCCTGGAACAACAAATTTCATCAAGCTATTTGGATATGATTATGAGATCATTTACAAGAAAGGCAAGGAAAATGTAGTGGTTGATGCTCTTTCCTAGAAATATGAAGAATATGGGTCCCTTTTCTCCCTCTTCTTCATTGTACCAGATTGGCTCCAAGTTGTTTGTCAGGAACGGTTGCAAGAACCCAAAATTTCTAGCCTGCTCCACCAATTCCAACATAATTCTTCAATTTCTCCAGGGTACTCTTAGCATAATGAAGAGCTTCACTACAAAGGTCATTTGTATTTATGCAAGAACTCCCAACTTAAATCCACGGTGCTTTCTGAACTTCATGCATCACCCACAACAGAGCATTCTGGATTTACCAAAACCTATGAAAGGTTCAAACATTCTTTTTTCTGGGAGGGTATGAAACATGACGTCCGTACCTTTGTGGTTGAATGTGAGGTCTGTCAATGCAACAAGGGAGAAACTATCAAAGCCTCGAGCACACTCCAACTACTTATGTTTCCCCCTGCTATTTGGTGAGATATTTCTATGGACTTCATTGTAGGCTTACCTAAATCGGGCAATAAGTCAGTCATCATGGTGGTCGTCGATCATCTCTCCAATTATGCTCATTTTTGTGCTCTTCAACACAAATTCACAGTCGCCAAAGTGGCTCAACTCTTCATGGATAATATATTCAAGCTTAATGGCATGCCTAATTCTATTGTCTCTGACAGAGACCCCACTTTCACTAGCAATTTTTGGCAAGAGTTGTTCAAGTTACAGGGCCCCCAATTGCATCTCAGCATTGCCTATCACCCTGAGACGGATGGCCAGACAGAAGTTGTCAACAAGTGTTTGGAAACATATTTGAGTTGTTTTGCATCAGAGAGGAAAAATCGGTGGGCTCAATGGTTACCCCTATTTGAATGGTGGTACAACACATCTTACCATACAGTTTCTCGTGTGACTCTTTTTGAAGTAGTCTATAGCCAAAATCCCCCATCAATTCTCTCCTATATGCCAGGGGTCTCGAAGGTTCAAGAGGTTGACACAAATATTATAGTCCAAGAGGATATTATTCATGCCCTCAAATACAATTTGGTCATGGCTCAGAATAGCATGAAGCAACAAGCAGATCAAGGTCATTCTAAATGCCATTTTGTTGAGGGGGACCAGGTGTTTCTTCGACTACAACCTTATAAGCAACTTCCCTAAAATCTCACCACTGTCAGAAACTTGCACCCAAATTTTATGGTCCTTATCAAGTGCTCAAGCATGTGGGATCGGTGGCCTATCAGTTAGCTCTACCCATTCAGTGGAAGCTCCATCTCGTTTTTCATGTTTCCTGCTTAAAAAGGTGATTGGAAATAAATTCCAAACTCAAACTATTCTTCCTGAGTTGGATGAAGAAGGTTCCATATGGTTGCAGCCACAAGCAGTCTTGGCCCAACGAGAGTGTTGTCTCTGTCAGCACACCATCCAGGAAGTGTTAGTTCAATGGAAAGACACACTTCCAGAAGATGCCACCTGGGAGCCGACCACTATTCTACAACAATTCCCTCATTTGAAGCCTTGAGGAAAAGGTTGTTCTTCAAGGGGGAGGGCATGTTAGGGACCTAACCTCCCTAACCCCTCATGTAGGTAGAATAATACAATTCCATGTAATAAAGGCCAATATTAATAAGGCCTAGCAAAAAGGAAGAATAAGTCAAATGTAAGAAGGCCTAATAGAAGCTTCCACTTCTAGAAGGATCTTCCTCTAGATTGTTCTTTTGGATAAATAGATTTAGTATAAATAGAAGTAGAGGGTAAGTGAAATCTAATCTTGGATATTATTGTACTAGAGCTCTTCTCTGCTGGAGGTTTCCCCCTCGAAGAGGCAAGTGAAAATTTCTCTCAGTAACGAAAGTGCTCTTCTGGTGTTATTTTGGTATTATTGTGGTATTGTTCTGGTTATATCATTGTTTCTCTACCATTTCTAACTAATTATTTATGTTTTGCATAGTATTTTATATCTGGAATACTACACCATGCTTATGGACCTCAAAGGTGCAGCCCCGATGCATTTATAGGTTCAAGACAGTAGAGGTTGGGGAGCAAAAGGATATTTAGTAAAATAAAGATATCGAAAACTTCTTCTTCAAAATAATCTTCCAGTAAAAATAGCTTGGTGGAAGAATATATGGAACTATGATGGGATTCCAAAATAAATATCTTTTGCTGGACTATGGCTCATGGGAAGGTCCTTACGAGATAAAATATGCTCAAACGAGGGTTCCAAGGGCCATTTCGATGTTCCTTATGTGAGTAAAATATGGAAACAATCCAACATCTTTTCCTTGATTGTGAATTCTCCCGACAAGTTTGGCACTTAGTATATCAAGAATTGCTCCCCAAGATCACTTGGCCATTTGAATATAAATCCCTATTGGGAAAATGGGATAATTATTATCAGGGGTCATTCTAAGGAAAATTGGTTTTAAAGAGAGTGTGGAAGGCCTCTCCCAAATATGTGTGCTGGAAAATTTGGTTAGCTAGAAATAGAGTAATTTTCAAAAATAAGCACTCATCTCCACACTTGGTGGTCACACGCTCCTTATTACAATTGGCAGAATACATAAATTCTAAAAGAATCAAGAAGAATGAACCTCCATCCTTGGATGATGGTGAAGAATCATGGATGTCACGTCTAAATATATGTATAATTCCCCAAGCCAAATCCCCTCAGAGATCTTGTTGGCAACTTCATTTTCCGTCTTTGGACTTTAATTCTTGGCTCTCTTCCAAATCAGCTCACACTTTGTGTTTTGATGGTGCATCCAAAGGAAATCCAGGGGAGGTAGGAGTTGGGGGTGATTTATGACCTTGGAGGAAAATGAGAATTGAAATTATATTGGTATCACCACAAACAATAAGGAATAAGCCTACACAGTCTATCAAGGGATTCAGCTGGCAAAGAAACGACAAATATTCAATATATACATTGTTGGAGACTCTAAAAATGCTATCATATATCTGATTTCTGGTACCAATCCAAAGGATATAATCTTGAAATTTTTGGTCGATCATATTAGACTCTCTTTACGGAAATTTACAGTCCAATTCTTTCATGTATATCGACATAATAACTCAGAGGCAAATGAAATGGCCAACAGGGCCATAGGTAAATCTCCTGGTCTTTTGAGAGTGGAAGGAATAGAGTGTTTACCTCCCCCGTGATCATATGAATTGGTGGCAAAGGAGCATGGAAATATCCCATGTGGTGATCCTCTTCTCTCCCTGTGGATACACTATACATGCAGTGAATCAAAGTCGTGTAACACATTTAAATAACTGGGAGGATGTCATGTTGAAAGGAGGGTTAATCAATATGTCTCATGGGTGAAAATATAATTATGTGAAGAAAGTACTAGAAGGGTACTCATCCATTACTGGTTTGATGGAGCTCCTTCTTGTGGGTTTCCTTGGCCTTATTTGAGGGGATGGAGTCGAGGTGAAAGTACCAGGGTGGCAGGTAATTTGGGAAGAGACGTCAACTCTCATATGGTTTTGGATTGTCTGCTCATGGGAACTGATCTTTTCAAGGAAACCCAAGTACATAGCATTCATATTACTTATTGTATGAGTGATTTATTTATAATTAATAGTGATATGGATGAATCAGAGATTGCTATTTTGCATGACCAAACTATGGATGATTGGGTTGATGAATGGGGACGATTGGCCTTTTCATCGTCTCGATATTTTAGAAGAGGATCTATGGATTTAGTCATAGGTCACACAACCCAATGTTCATGTTTGCATTCAGAAATTTATCCATCTTTTATTGTTTCAATTATAGGAAAAGCAGTTTGATGGGTGTGCACAGTGTAGATGGTCATGCTCTATTGCAAGAACTCAGAATTTTGTTATGTTATACCATAGTGTCCTGCAAGTCTATTTTCTCTCTCTTCTAGGAAATTGGAATATTATGGAGGCTAGAGACCAAGCATTACAACAGGTAGTGGATAATGAGGTGAATGAATTTGAATAATGTCAGAGACTCATTATGTTTCGTTTTCTCTTGATACTTTGGTTCAACACAAGGTTTTGATTAGACAACTTCAAGATGATATTGATGCCTTAAGAAGCCAAAATGAAACATTTCCGCTTCAGTTGGCTCAATGAGATGCAAATCCATGGAATTCTCTTCCGGGTGAGAGCATGGGTGATAAGTCAACAGCAAAAGAATGGTTAATTCTGGACCTAAATGTATCTGTGGCGTATCAGAAGGACTAGGATCAATTTGGACTAGACTGCATTCAGTGTGGAAATGACTATGCAAAGAATTTTGACGCAACTCTCTGCGTATGTTTTGCTTAATTATATGTATTAATGGTATATATTACTAAGTTTATATTGTTCACTATAGAAGTAGTGTTAGTGTATGGACATGACATTGTAGAAGGATAGAAATATGGTGAGATGAAGCTCTAGGTGAGATAGTTTTTTGTTATTTTCTGAAACTCTCCTTGTGTACTATGTGGTTTCGACCACACCCCTTTAATGAATAAAATCCATCAGTTCTTGTGTGTGTGTCTATATATATATATATAGAGAGAGAGAGAGAGAGAGAGAGAGAGAGTTTTAATAGACCATGTCTAGAAGATGTTTCTTTTAACTGTATTATTGGACTTGATTATCCAAGTTTGATGGAGTGAGAAGTTATGTTGATTTCGACTAAGCATTGAAATTTGTAATTTCCAAGTTAAATATCGAATGGTGTCATGTAATTTGCATAAAGTATCATCATATGACTACACTGAAGTTCTCATATAGGGAAAATTAACAAAATATTAGGCTTCAATTTGCTTTCAAAATAATTTAAAATTATTATTAAAAATTGCATATAAAATTATAATAACCAAAATGTGCATGTTTGTACTCAATAATATAAAATTCCTCTAAAATTAAGATTATCATGTTATATTGAAAATTACGTTAATTAACTACTCCAATATAGTTTTAATATACCAAGTCTAGAAGAAGTTGTTTTTAATTGTATTATTGGACTTGATTGTCCAAGTTTGATGGAGTGAGAAGTTATGTTGATTTAGACAAAGCATTGAAATTTGTAATTACCAAGTAAAATATTGAATGGTGTCATGCAATTTGCATAAAGTATCATCATATGACTACAATGAAGTTCTTGTATAGGGAAAATTAACAAATTATTAGGTTTCAATGACACACTGTGCTTGGTTACTTTCAAAATAATTTAAAATTGTTATTAAAAATTGCATATAAAATTAGAATAACCAAAATGTGCATGTTTGTACTCAATAATATAAAACTCTTCTAAAATTAATATGAAGAGAATATTTGATATACAACAAACATTGAAAATTGTGTTTTCATATATATTAATTGATACTTCAAAGGAAAAATTTACATTCATGAATCATTTTTATCTAATCTCATGATATTCACTCAAGTAGATGAAGTGCAACAACTACACCACATTTATTTATCTTAAGTATATTAGCTAACTGAAAATCAAATTTATTTATCTAATGCGTGATTGTTTGAGTAGATTGGCTAGTTGAAAATCACATTTGCAATTGTATTTGATTTATTAGATGAGCTTATGGAGTCGTGGTTCACACGGCCCAGGAATGGAACATGTTAACAAACCTCAAGATGTATGGAGGGTGGTAGGAGGAAGAGAATCAAATTCTTCATTTTAACGTAGACTCAAATGATTCTTCCCAACTTGCTAAGACAACACATATGTACCTAGGAGACCCAAATGCTCAACCACCCCTACTTCCTTTTATGCCTAATTTGTAGCTTGACCTGAGCATATCAGTGATATGAAATTAGTGCTAAGGATTTGTTTTAAAAAGGAACCCCTCTAATTCATATTCTTATAACCAACGTCTAAATTTCCCGCAATAGCATTTAAATTGGATTAATTCATTAAAAATTAACATTTAAAGACTGAAATTTAAAACCATAACTGAAATAACACATGAAATACTCATCAAATTGATAACGAAGTTCACCCATATGAGCTACATCTCCGGGTCCGCTTCAATTGACAAACTAGTCCATTTAGACGGATGTGAAGTACATGGTTTCACCACTTTACATCAAATAATGGCCCTCAATCTATTCTCTTTATTCTCACAACCCATGTACTATTTTCACCATCAAAAACAAGTTGCAAATGGTAAAGAGCCAAAAACAATAGGATTCAATACAAAGGGTCTACATCGAACATTGTAGAGTATGCAGTCAACAGCTCCAAAGATGCTTCTAATATAAACAAAGAGTATGCTGGAAACATAGGATGAACCAAGCTGCCAAAAGAGAGATGCTAGAAAAGAGAGGCCATGATCCATTAAGGCGTGGGGGGAAGTTATTGTTGATTGTACTTAGCGTTGATCTAAGTGTTGGAGTGCATAAATGGAAGAAATGGGTTACGATCTTCAAAGAGAGAAATGAACCTAAATATAGATTGGTAAGTAGACTCTAAGTTCCTCCTGCTCTAATTTTTTTCGCCTCCTCGAGTAAAGATACAACTCTCAAAATATCCAATTATCACGCCCCCAAGATTCATGCCCAAGTCTAACCTTGGAATCTTGTGGATGTGCGGTACCATTGAAATTCTCACTTGGCATCTTGGCTTAACCAAGGATACTTCACCCAAACTACGCCTCTTCACCTAAAGCATACTCATACTCTGTTCTAGGCTACAAACAAGTCACACCCTTACTTTGTGCAACTCAATTGTTTACTTATAAGATAATTGTTAACTTTATTTAACACTTAGTCATTCTGGCACACAATAGAAAACATGCTAAACACAAGAGACATAGCTATAGTGCGAGCGGCACCAACAGTGTTTAATACCCATCTTTGTTTATTATATTGCGAAATAGAAACAATATAATCCTGAGAGGGAACTATTGTCCCAGTTACATAGATAGAAAGAGTCCTATGATTCTTCCCCATACAATAGAACAGTCCAAACTTTTGGATGCTTCACACCAAGAGTTATTTCAATGCTCCCCCTTGACTCATCATGTGGTGCACCCCACTTGTGTGCACATCCTTAGACTAACTCACATCTCTTGCCTTTCTCACTTGCCTTATGCTTGTGTTTGTGTGTCTTGTGCTCTTATATGGACTCCAAGGGTCACCATCATGAATCATCACATCCTTTGAATGTGTCGTGCCCCTTCACAAACCATCATGCCCAAATGAACTATCATTCCCCTTCATGGACCCGGTGTGCCCAAAAAAGCCCATGAACCCATCAATCATATCATCTCTTGGACTAGTGCACCCCATCCTTGGGAGCGTGCCCCTTCCCTTGTGCTCTTCCATGTGTCGATCGTCTGGAAAAGAATAATTAATGCTCATGAATGAATTATTTAAATTGTAAAAATGATTAATACTTGAAATGAGTATGATAAACTCATGTATTGTTCATGCAAATTGGAAAAATGATTAATGCTTGAAGTGAGTTTGAGAATCTCATGTATTATTCATTTAATTGTAAAAATGGAAAATTAGTTTTGTGAGAGAATCTAACTCACAAATTAGTTTCCTAATTTTTAGGGGAAATTAGTTTCCTAGTCTCGAGGGGAAAGTTAAGGGTCCTGTGAGTTGGTTTGGACTCTTCTTCACTTTATTACAAGTGGTTTCCTAGTATAAAGGAGTAAGTTAAGGGTCTCATGAGTTGGTTGAGATGATTTCTCATGTTTTTCGTTGAGTGGTTATTGGATCCTAAATTTTTGGATCTTGTCTCCTTGTCTTATGGAGCAAAGGAAACTATTTAAACTCCTTATTGTTATAGATTTGGGACAATCTTTTGGGAGTTGTTTTAGGAGAAAAACAAGCAATCATGCTTGTGGTTTGTAACCCCCATCATTGGTGTTACAGAATGTTTTGTCTGTGGACAGATTAAACTTCCCTTGGATTATAGACCCCTAATACCAAGACAGAAAAGTACAAGTGGACATCAACATCCCTTTAAACTCGTTTAACCAATCAAAAAGAGAGAGGTAGAAAGGGTGTGATGCACCTCATTTCAAATTTAGACTTCATTGCTTCCAATCTAAGCTTGATCTCCAAACTCACTGGCGCAACTTGATACCTGCAATAGGAAGCAATACCTCCTACTCTAGTTGATTAGATTAAACAAATTCATCTACGAATATTGAAGGAAAAGTAGACAAGCAAATGAGAAAAGTACACAAGCTTGAAGGAAATATGCCAAGTATATAATGAATGGAAAGCCACAAAGAGGCACTTACAAACCATGGATGATGATGCAACACTTCTCCAAGCTCTGCTTGTCCAGTCCTTGCATGAATCTTGACATCAAAGATGCAGATGCTTCCTCCAAGATCAAAGGTTTGATACTTCAAATGTTCCCCCCTTCACCTTGGAAATGCCCTCAATATATAGAATTGAGAGTAACAACTACCATGATAAAATGAGGTGTATGGTTGAGGATATCACTCCTTAAGGCTTGGATCATATCTTAAAGTGAATCCCAAGCATGAGGGTCAAACACAACTAACCCAATCTAAAGGAGTTGGCCCATAGAATAAGTTAGAGGAGATCCTCCTTTTCTGTCAACAAGCACGACGCTCCCCCATAGTGAGAGACAAGGCGCCACCCTAGAAGTGGCTCTCCACTAGTATGGCAGTGGGGGCGCCATGGGCCCTCACTCAACATGGCTAAGGAGCGCCACCCTTCATAAATGCTCAAACTTGGGTCGAATTTTCAAAGGAAAAAGTGTGTTTTGACCTAGAAATGATGGGTTTCCTCCTCCCATGTGACTTAGGGGTCATGAACAACTATTTTAATTGTTTCAAGGGGTGGAAACACCTCACAAAGTGAATGTGACACTTGGGAAGGTGCATATGACACTTGTGACAGTGCATGTGACACTTACTGAGGCGCATACATCACTTTGCAACAATTGCAACACTTAGGGTGCATAACTCAAGTGTGACATTTTGGCGTGTAACAGATTCCCCCTAAAGTGTGAGGTCATGAGAGAAACTGATGGCAGAAACACTTTCAAATTATTCAATTCAAGGGTGTTGGAGTGGGAGAACCTGGTAGAAGTTGCAAACAATCATCAAACAATATTAATATATGTTCCATTTTCGAGGCAGGAATACCTATGCTCAGAATACCAGATAACTCAAAGCATGACCACCAACCAATCCACTATGGATCCATGAAAATACTGACTAAGGATATGGCCACCAAAAGATACAATGTAGATCCATACCTCCATGACATGAACTAATCACATCCACGAAAAATACACAGTGGACCTACGAGATGACAAAACATAACCACGGATCAATACAATGTGGATTTATGTGACAATATATATATATATATATATATCAGTAAGAATGCTAGCATGGTGATTGCACTGAAATATTTTACATGCTCAAATGATATTCTTCGCACCCTAAGCAAAGCACATAATAGAGTGAGCTCCCAACACAGGGTCCTCGTCCTGATCTCGATGCGATATGAATCTAGCCATGTGAATAGATGATTTGATGTCGAACATGGTAGAAACCACTGATTACAGATCATTGAGGTAAATCGTTAGCAAGTGCAAGGGAAATCACTAGTGATGTCAATGACTCCCAAGGTATGCTAGTACATTCCAGTGAATGTGAATGAATGACATGAGGTCAAACACTCATGGAATCATCCGATCATAGGTCAATGATGTAAACCTATTGTTAGAATCGAGGAGGTCTACCATTGATGCATGCAGGTCCCAAGGTACTAACTGGTTTTTAAGTCTATTTCTTAGATAATGTGGTGAAGTTGATAGGAACAGACTCGTTGAAGGAGGGCCATGATGTATCCCCCATCATCGACATGAAACCGACACAATAAAGTGATGTGAGATGGTTGATCAAATGAGTATGGACTGACACAAGAAACGAAAATTGGTAATACTGCAGATGGATGGCTTGAAGTGAAACTTCCCTTGAACATGATGAGGCACGACAAGTGACTTGGAAACATTGACTCGACAAGTACCAAGAACATAATGTGGCGACAATAAGAGCACTCTTCGACTGGAACGAAAAAGTATAGCGACACATGGAATTGGTATGACTCAGAGACAAGTGGATTACCCAATTGTGAGATGAGACGCAAAAATGTGCCATGTTCAAGGGCGATAATAGTAGATGCCATAAAGGATTCCAAAAAACTTGACCCACTTACTTCATTTTTCCCCCATACAGATAGATGAGTACCTCTTTCTTTTTTAATGAGCTTGAGGAGGATAACAAATGTTTGGTATAGCTCATCCTTCGACTGACTCATTCGACGTATGTTTAACAAACCCAAGGAAGGAGGGGTTCGGTCCTATATGGGTCATGGAGATTGGACTCAAACAAGTCCTTCGATGCATATTTTTATGACCCCAAAGAAGGTAATCTCGGTGGTTTTTCACGTTTAGAGAGTTTGAAAATAACTTAAAGACAACTCCATAGATGACTTTTTCATAAATTTAGTATCCCAAGCCCAAAAAATGTGTAAACAAATACAGGGGAGAACTCTTCTAATCATGCTTGATTAGAGTAGTCATTTTTCGTAATTAGTCTTGTGAGGCCGAAAAAGAGATAAACTATCAATCGAAAGATGCCCTTTCAAACATTTTAATGAGTTTGAAAGGAAGTAAGGTCACTCGACCATCTTTTCATGTTTAGGGAGTCTGAAAATATCTTAAAGGAAACTCCAAGGAGTTTCTTTTTTATATAGTTATTACGAGTCTGAAAAAGAGATAAAAGTGTACTCGGTAACCTATTCTCATGTTTTAATGAGTACGAGAAAGAACAAAGACTGATCTCAGTAACTTATTCTCATGTTTTAACAAGCACAAGAAAGAACAAAGACTAAGCTCATTCTAGAAAATACTACTATGTTACAATGGGAACGACCCTCGAGCGAGGAGCACTCCTAGCAGTGTGTCTCTCAAGAGGTGTTTTTCCCCCAGCTTGCATGATAGAATCTAGCGGCTTCTCTCTAGCATGACATCTAGAGGCTGAAGACCTACCCCCCAAGCTTCATTTCCTCCCGTGACTCTTATTCTTTCCTCGTTAGGATGTCTGGTTACTAATAGGAATATTTTCACTAGGTGGAGGAAAAGAAGGTTCAAGTATGCAATCCAGAGTGAGACTCAATTCTAATGGATGGGCATTTGTTTCATTTTCTAACGAGCTTGATAGAGACAATGAACTATGCTCGTAAGCATCTATTTCAGTTTTTTAATGAGCTTGACACAGGAATAGAACTATGCTCATGACCAGGTTCTACCAAATGATCAGATAATTATAATGTAGGTTTTATTTTTACATAAGATTTAAACTAGAAAAACTATGCTTGAGGCCCTCTGTTTCATTTTTTAACGAGATTGACACAAAAGCAGGAACTCTACTCGAACCTGGTTTCATTTTTTAATGAGCTTGAAATATAAAAAACTATGCTCAAATACCTCTACTTGATCATGGATTCCAAGAGGACAATGTTGTGGAAGGAATACATGTCAAGCAACAAACCTTGGTCATGGCTTCCAAGAGATCTTCGCTAGATGCAAAAGCTATACTCTGGAAGGAATACATGTCGAGGGTCGGGATAGGGGTAGGGAGATCAGGCTCTAATAGCCCTATCGAAGAGATCACCATGTCAAATACCATATCTAAATCAGAAGAAGGAGAGATTTCTTCTCATTCAAAGTTGAATTCATGGGACAGGTTGCCACATAATAGACCTGCAGCAGTGCAGATGTCGCTAGAACGTTCAGGGACGTCGGATGGTTGACTGTCATACAAGGATCAATGAATGAAAGATGGTCCATGGTCACCATGTTTCCATTGTGAGGGAAACACATCAAACGAAATATCGTGGACACAACAATCTTCATAGCGTAAACATAGTCGTGCCCGAGGCGCAAATTAAAATCCAAGGGGTCATGCACTACCATCACATTGATAAAGACAATTTTCCCTCCAAAAGTAACATGAAACTGAGGAAGGATGCCAAACAGTTGGTCTAGATTGATGGAAAATTGGATAGTTGGTTGTCATTGATGGAAATTAGGAGTTAATCATGGGTATAGTTGTTGCATTAAGAAAATAATTAAGAATAAATTAGTTGCAACAACAAGTTGTGAGTTTGGTAATTATGGTAAAATAGTTGTGATGAGAAGATTGAATAGTCAAAGTGGTTGACCATAAAATAAATTAAATAATACAGTGGTTGCAACAAGAAGTTAGTTAAGGGCAAAGAATTTATGAATTGACTAATTATAGAAAAGTTAGTTGCAACAAGAAGTTGTGAGTAAAGAGAAATTATTTAAATAATAAAGTGGTTGCAATAAGAAGTGGTGAGTATACTATTTATGGATAAGTCAAATTGGTTGCAAAAGAAATTAATTAAATAATAAAGTTAGTTGTAACTAAAAGTGGATAACTTACTATTTGTGGTAAACTGGTTAAGTTAAGAGGACAAAGGTTGAATAGTCAAAGTGGACAAAAGTCGGTTAATGGGTTAACCCAAGAAGATGGAGAAGGGGTAAGGTTCTTGCAAGGAAACTTCTAGATGAAGACATGAAGAGTATAAAGGAAAGGACAAGCCTCTTTCATTTGTCTCTATTGAACTTCATTGAATATCATTTGTGAAAGGTTATTTGGCAGGTATTATTGATAGATCAAATTTGTGGCAAAAAAATCGCAGCAGAAAAGTGCGGCAAAAAAATTGCGACAAAAAAATGTGGTAGAAAAAGAGCGGCAAAAAAGTGTGGTAGAAAACTCACTACAGAAAACGTGCGGCAAAAAATCACGGCAACAAAACCACGGCAGCGGAACCGCGGAAGCAACATGGTTGGAGTCTATTTATGAGAGATATGCCATATCTTGTTTGTGGTATGTTTTGTGAGCTAGGATTTAGCTCTTGAGATGGTATTGGTTGTTCAATATTGTTGCATATATCAAATTTGTTGAGCGATACAATTGGTATTTTGTTGTTGGTATTTAGCATATGGATATTGGTCTTTTGGTTTTGATGTGTTGTCGAAGTTGTTGGTTTAGTTTGAGGTTGCATATCATTAAGGGTTTGATGTCTAGTCCATGTGAGGGTTTATTACACATGATTATGATTGTATGCACATATATGGCACATGACTAGAGAGACATAGATGTACATGGTTTGAGTGATATTCTTGTGATATTGGGAATGAGATCTATGTTATCAGATATGAACTATTGAGAAGATTATTGGTACATGATATTGGTATATGTTGGTATAGGTTATTGGTGTAGATGGATTATAGGTTATTGGTATAGGTTGACTACAGTTTATTGGTACAGGTTGGTTAGACGTTGTTGGCACAGATTGATACATGTTTACGGTGGTATATCTCATAATGATAGTGTGGCAGTGGTTTCATCATTTGACACTTATATTTCAGGGTGGTTGGACGGGGCAAGGAGAGGGGGTTGTATCCTCCTTATGGTTGGTGTCAGAGAATCAGGGAGTTGGAGATTTCTCCGGGTTGGAGCCTGAGAACTAGGTGGTTGTAGCCACCTTTCGGTTGTAGTCGGAGAACCCAGGGGGTTGTAGCCTCCTTCTGGTTGGAGTCAGAGAATTAGGGAGTTGGAGTTCCTTCAAGTTGGAGCCTAAGAAACTAGGGGGTTGGAGACTCCTTCTAGTTGGAGATGGAGAAAGTTAGTTGCAACAAGAAGTTGTGAGTAAAGAGAAATTATTTAAATAATAAAGTGGTTGCAACAAGAAGTGGTGAGTATACTATTTATGGATAAGTCAAAATGGTTGCAAAATAAATTAATTCAATAATAAAGTTAGTTGTAACTAAAAGTGGATAACTTACTATTTGTGGTAAACTGGTTAAGTTAAGTGGACAAAGGTTGAATAGTCAAAGTGGACAAAAGTGGGTTAATGGGTTAACCCAAGAAGATGGAGAAAGGGGTAAGGTTTTGTTGATGTGTCTCAAATCCCTAGTTAAACAGTAGGAACCAAACCCGCTACCAAGGCCCAATTAGACTTTGCAACGTTTGGCATGGAATGGTTCTCCAGATCTTGCGATCTGGCCAATTAATCGATGGGCTTTAACGTTTCCTTGTGACGTTTCCTTGTGAAGGCTCTTCCTTCAGTTGAGACTATCTCTTTTTTTGTATTTTCTCTTGGACGGGACCGATGTGAGGTGTAAGTCGGTATAAACCAACTTTGAAACAAAACATAATTAAGTTATAACTATTGGGGAAGAGGCTGAGCTTGGGATAACCCGCTACTCAAACATGCAAACGACGATTTTATACCACGGGCCTAGTACTAATATGTTAACCATGTGAGCATCCAATTACTGATTGAGATTACTAATTATCAGAAATAAAACACATATGCAATAAGATAACGGCAAGCAAAATAATTTTTCTACCATAATCCTTCATCACATAATCACACAATGATTCATCATCTTCATCATTAAAGAAAAGAACAGCAAAGCATTGCACCAGATAACTTGACAATAAATTGGACAGCTCTTACTTGTTACATTGATTCATGAAACGAGATAGGAAATAGTTCTTCTCTACATCCACTCACACATGCATTTGATTAAAATAACTTTGTCTTTGGTCCAGAAGGACTTCTCAATTCATAGCAGCTTCAAAATAATTCTTAAAACTAGAAAGAAAGAGTTCTTACAAACAACATTGACCTTTAACTAATTGGTCGATGTCTTTATTTATAATGTAAAGTTTAACTGAAATTAACGGCTAAGTGCAGTTTAAGCAAAACAAAATACGCCACGTGAAGTCCTATACTAACAGTTTCTTTAATAGTCAGCCCGTGATATCTCTTGAAAAGGGTGATTTCTCTCGTACTCAGACCAACTAATAAACAAATCTTCACAAGTTTCAGCCCATGGAAATTTGTGTTGTTCCATCTGAGCCGCATGTATTCCTCTGATGTCCATCACATGAGTCCGGTACTTCACTAGACTAGAGTTTAACTTCTATATCATGGTTCGAGCTCTGATTGGATGTTCTACAAATCGTTGCACTTTTCCTGGTCTTGCGTTGATCATCTTTGTGAGCTCTCTGGTCCATAGCGAATCTTGTTTGGCATGCGACTCAACTACGTCGCTTCGGTCGACGAAGTTGTCAGGGGTGCTGAACTTGGGGAGTCTGATATCCTTCATTACTTTATTAATTTTATCCCAGTGCTCCTTGCATTTGATCCATTACTCTTGGATTTCTCGGTGTGGGTCCCAAGACATCTTAACCCAATACTCGGTTGATCACTTCATGCGATTAAGACTACTTTTTCCTACTGTCTGAATGCCATGTTCTTCTTTGTCTCGGCCTTGTTGGACTGCACCAATGTACTCAAGTCTTTCTACTACTTGTTGCGCCCTTTCATACCATCGTTCCATATCCTTGCATGTTGCGAGTTCCATGAGAGTGTCCTCCTAGAGCTCAACTATTTTCGCAGTTAAAAGGTGTCTTTCTTTCTTGAACTCATTGTAAACTTCTTCGAACTCACCTTTCAAGTACACAGTGGTCTGCATGGTGCCTTTATAGTATTCAGCGAGATGACGCAAGTGTTCTAGCTCCTTTAGGGAGGCATCTAGCTCCTTTCATCCCTTTTGGCCCTGTCCAAGGTGGCCTCTGAGAGTGCCTTCCCCACGTCGATAAGTTCAGTCGTTCGAGCGTCTACTGTGTTTATCAAGTTCTCCTCTAAAGTAACAAAGATGAAGTGATCCAACGTGATCTTTATTTTCTTTGCAGTCCTTTGAATAATGGCCTTTCTCTTTCAATTGTAGGATATCGCATAGATATCTGCTAACTTGTCTACCGGCTCGGGTATTTGTTGATCGCCCCATGTGAGTATGTTTCCCAGGCTACCGGTGGTGTATACTTGTTCAAGATCGGGCTCCTGAACTTCCTCAGTGTGCCTTGAAGACCCGACCTCTATAATTCGCTCGTCAAGGGTTTGAGTATTGAGCAGAATAGCGACATCGGGCACAAACTTGTTACTTAGTTGCCAGTTGGCCGCAGAACCGTTGATTTCCTTTCGTGGGGATTCTTTCTGTGGCTCATCCAGTTCTCGCTTGTCCTTCAGCTCTGCTCTGGTCTCCGATGTGTCGAGTTCTTTTTTTTCTAGGCCACTTTCAGCTTATGTTTCCTTTTGCGGGACCTCCTTTGTTTGAACTTCGGGCTCAGGAGAAGAAGTCTTCTCAGTTCCTTTTTCCTCTTGGACACGAACAGGGTTGTCGTGATATGACTTCGGGCTTTCATCGTCACTGTATATAGTTATAAGCTTGCTTAAAGGATTAGGTGTGAGTGTTTGTACTAACACCTGGCCTGTCTCTGGTTGAGTCGTCCCGCCTACTAATGAATTGACCGGTGATGTTTTAGATTCAGGGTCGTCTGACCCATTGGTGTTACCAAGGTTTGTAAAATCGAGGTCGCTTGGCTCCATCGAGCTTCCTTCTTGGCTATTGGTTGGAATCCTATGTGTTATGATGAGGTCCAGATTATCCTGCATCTGCTTCATTAGCAGTCGGGCATGCTGCCACATAAGTCCCCCCATCCCCTATACAACATGAACCTCAAGGGAATCCCTGATTTGTACCGGGGATTCCTGATAAACTTATGCCGCTTTAATGGCTTCTTGGGGATCACTCATTGCTTCGCCCGGTTCAAATGCTACCCTTCCTTCTCGGGTCCTAACAATTTCTTGAGTCGTTTGCTCCAAGGACGTCGCTTGCTCCTCCCAACTCATGGCCTTAAATTTGGTTGTTTTAGGATCAACCATCCTTACCGCCACCTCATTCCAGTCTTAGGCACTTTTGGTGAAAATTTCATCTTCAAACTGGTCATGGACATAAGCCCAACAAGATGATACCTGCAATCCATGTTTTAGGACCAAACCCTTGGGATCGTGTTTGCGAAAACGACCAATCTGGAATCAAAATTCCAATCGACTTAGCCCTTCTTTCTTAGCCTGCGCGGTTTCCTTGACCATGTAGAAACCAATATGAAACCCATAAGGTATGAAGGCCCGCTTCTTGTATTTTACTAAAGTGGCGTTATAGCCTTGCAGAATGGTCTGATAACAAATTTCCCCTAACACTAGTCGAGCGGGAACATATATGGGTAACAGATGGGGTGCCCCTGTGGCACTGAAAACCCTGATGTAGGTCTAGCGCTAATCTAGATACCAGTGACCTACTTTCGATACAACCTTTTTTGCTTCATCCGATAGCCTTGGGAACTTTTTCTTGAACAACAAGGAATAAATATGTGCAATATACTGGTCACAGATAAGAGAAAAGGATTTCTTGTACCTATTTTCAAATAAGATGTTGAAGTATACATAGACTGGGAGCTCATAGGAGTGCCAGTTTAAGTTCATTCCAGAAAAAACGTTCCTGGCGCAGATGACGTCCAACAGATATGAGGCCATGTAGAAGGAAAGGGTTTCTCCCTCTTTCCGCGTCTGATCTTGTCGTAGGCAAGTGCTCGGTTGTTTGGAGATTATGGCACCCCAATTGAAGCTCGTGCCTGAAATGGCTACCGTATAAGCTACAGGCATCCAAGCATTTGAAAATCGGGAGCAATATTTCTCCCCATGCAATCTACAGAGGAGAGCCATTAGGTATATATACGGCTCCCTTAGGTTAGCCGTTGGGTACCAGCCGGATGTCCGACTAGTGAACTTTTTATCTTCTCTCCACCAAGATGCCATAATCTTGTTGGTGTCATGCTTTTGATAGAAACTCAAAACAAATTCAGTGCTTAAACGTTCCTCTGGTTCCCTGAGTTTGTAGTAACTCTAAACTTCTACTGGGAGGAAAACCCCGACGCATCCACCATTGTTGTCATTAATTAAACACCTATGTGAATCGATGTGATTAATAAGCCATTTCAAGAGTTCAATGCAGGGAAATACTGGAGTCCTACTTTCCACCATGTGCAAATAGGCCTTGTGGACATTCGGGAGAACTTCATCGTCGAGTCTTCTTGTATCAGGATTGTTGTGCGGGGTATACTCGAGGGGTTTCTCCTTCTTGATTTTCTTAAACAATTCTTCCCAGCGAGGGAATATTTTTTTGGCCCCAATGTTCACCTCTGTGTCTCCAAAGGTCGGGGGCTGGACAAAGGCCTTCTTGGTGACTGTCTGAATGACGAGCACTGCTTTCGGAGTGAATTCTAATTGCCTCGCAACTGCTGGGGAGGAACCTTCTCTTGCCTCTGGTTCTTGCATCTTTGGCACTCTTAGGGATTTCCTGGTGGTGGGTTTCTTCGGAGGCATCGTTCTTGCAGCTGAAAACGGTCCTTTAAACATGCGTATAGAGTAGCGTTGGGTGGAAACATATGAAATGAAGCGTAAAACACCGTAAGTCGATACATACCTGTAATGCTTGCTAAAATAGTTTCTTAATACTCACTGAACCTTGGAAGCCTTCTCTGGATTGCTAGTATTACTCCTCTGTGTGCTCTGAACTCCTTGTCGTGCAGAATAGGTTCATACACAATGACTCAAAATAATATAACAGGAGAGATCATATCAATCATATCAATCAGTTAATGTGAGTAATGAATGCAATTCAAAACAAACTATCGTCGGATCTCTACAAAAAAATTCTAACTTGGTTCACGGCGGAGGCGCAGAGGGAGATACATTGTATTAGCAGGCTTAAACAATCCTTTCTGATTTGCAAAAAAATTAGCAACTAATGCACGATCCACGAATTAACTAACATTTTAAATGCGTCGTACCTAACATATCTTAGGACTAAAACGTCTAATCACATCGTGTCTCTCCGATGGACAAATCGGGGATCGGTGATATCCTTGTGTATTTTTCCATTGGTTTCCTCTTGAGACAATCTCTGGTGCCGAAAGGTATCAGGGATCAGTGATAAGGGATAGTTCCAGCGTGTAGTTTCTTTGCGGGTTATCACCTTCATAAATATCCGACGCTGAAAACATTTCGGGAGTCGACGATTGGCGATGCCACTCTTTTACTTGCGCGACACTTACTCTTCTCATTTTTTCTGCCGATGTCGAACGGATCGGACTTCGGAAATATATTTAGTGAAGCTTATTCGAGAAGATGAAAGACCTCCTTCTGTCAACGCCGATGAAATTCAGCACTCGTCTATTTTGGTTGGTTTTCTCAAGCGATTTTCGTCACTTTTAATCTTTCCTGATGCCGAATTTCCTAAGCGCGTTGGGGAAAACTTTAGACTGTCGATTCCTTAAGTAAATGTTAGTCCATTTTAAAGTTGAGATGATTTTCACATGTTCAAGCAAACTTTAAATGACTCAACATTTAAACATAAATGATAAGCACAGGCAACAATTTCATATTGAAGCACAATCAGACAGTGTGAAAGATCAAGGGCTACCCAAAAAGTAAAAGACTGACATAGACCTTTTTAGGGTGTGTTGAGTGCTCAACAATTGGCAATTCATTGCGCGAAATAAGAATCTCTATTTCTTTTCCAATGCTCGGCTGATGTAGAACCTTGATTGGTTTTGAATCTGAGCCTCTTTTACCTTTGCACTTTGAACTTCTTCGGTTGATGCTTTCGGGTTTGCCCGTGCAGTTTTAACCTTTATTCCTCCTTCATTCTTGTAACCCTGACTCATGCCCTTTTAGACAAAAATCTAGCAAAGTATTCATTGGCATGAAGCCTTTAGTTACCTTTAATCATTTGCTATGGTGTTGCTCCGCTACCAGTGAGCATCCATAGCCCCAACGGGGTCACCCCGACATCACGAACCTTGCTTCGTCGCCAACGAGCGTCCATAGCCCCGACGGAGATATCTACATACCCTCTCCCACTAATCACTCGTTTTCTATAGTTTAACTTTATTTTGGCAGAATGCCCTGAGCGAGTGAGAGAGGATGACGTCTGTTTTAATTTGCAAAGCGAGATGGTTAAGGTGAATTATTTGCTAGCTTTGCCTTCCGGGTTCATGTAGTACTTTTTGGATTTCCAACTTTCGCTCGTGGTCTTACCAAACCACTAAGAAGACACTTATGACATTTCTCCAAAGTTGTTCATTTGCGTAGGTTGGGTAGAGGACTCTTCAAAGCAACCGTAGGTTCCCGGATGCTTCTTGTGTTGTTTGTGAGAGATGAGTTAGGAACAGAGTTCGCTATGTCGCATGATTTGAGGTCAACCATTGTCTTGCTAAACACAACCTTCAAAAGTGCAGAAAACAAAACTGCAAAAAAAAAAATAGAGAAAAATCGCAAAGATCTATCTAGAATCGAAATCAAGAGGGATTATTTTTTTATTTTTATTTTTTTATTTAATGAAATATTATTATTGGAAATATTATTTTAGGGCCTGGCCATTCACTAGAAGGGCATCAGTTTCCCCCCTTAGATTATGCAACCGATACGTGCCTGCCCCAATCTTTCCAGCCACTTGGAAAGGTCCAAGCCGCAGATTTTGAAACTTAGAATGCTTCCCTTTCGGTTCATTTGCTCTGTCCCACTTTAGGACTAGGTCTCCTACTTCGAAGTTCTTCTCTTTAGCCTTATGCTTATCGAACCATATTTTCACTATCTGTTGGTGAGATAGGAATTTTGACTTGGCCTTGTCTCTTTCTTCCTCCAGCATGAGCAGGGTGTTGATTCTTCATTGTATGGCCGGTGAAGGCTCCTCGCTGGAAGCTTGGGCCAGTTTTAGAGATGGAAGATAGAGCCCATTTGGGAGGATGGCTTCTTGCCCATAGACCAGAAAGTACGGGGAATTTCCTATAGCTTCTTTGGGTGTGACTCTATCGGCCCACAGAGCGTTGTGGAGTAGATTATGCCAATTCCTTTGGTTATTTGCAACTGTATTTTTTAATATCCTCACTAGGTTCTTGTTAGTTGATTCTGACACATCGTTTCCCTGGGGATAATAATTCGTCGAGTACCTAATTATGATTCCTTTGTTTAGATCAAACTCTGTTAAAAGGGTGGAAGAAAAATAACCATCATTTTCAAAAACTACGACAGAAGGGACACCAAACCTTGTGATTAGTTGTTGTTCTATGAATTGGATCATTACTTTTTCGTTTACATGAGTCAAAGGGATGGCCTCTGCCCATTTCATGAAATAATCGGTAGCAGTAAGAAAGTGCTTATGCTATCTTGAAGAGCTGGGTGTAATTTCTCCTATGATATCTAACCCCCATTGCTCAAAAGGCCTCGAGACAGTCACACGTTGGAGTGGGACTACTACTCTCGTCTCCTTCCCTGCGCTCTTTTGACAGGTTTTACAGTTTCTAGCGTATGTATGAGCGTCTTTAAAAAGGTGGAACAATAATAGTTGGCTCTCATAATTTTATGAACAGTGGTTTTTCCCGCGAAATGTCCCTCGGCAGAGCCATCATGGAGCTCCTTCAGCACTTTGTCTACGTCGTCACGTTTGAGACATCTTAATAGTACCCCATCATAATTGATCCGGAAGAGTATCGAACTTATAAGGCGATATTGTGCAGATTTTAACCTGAGATCTCTCCTTTCCCTAGGGTTGAGATTTTTCGGACAAGTCCCTTGGTGTAGGAGATAAGTTAAATCCTTATACCAAGACTCTTGTCCTGGGGAGATGTATGATACTTCGCCACACCATAGTGCCATTTCGTTCTCCCATCCAGAATCTTCATTTACTTGGTCTTGGGCTTCGGCCGCAAGCCTGCATAACCCTTGTCCTTTTATTAGTTTGGCAGGTTTTATATCTAGATCAAATTCCTGGACTACTGCCATCCAATTCCCTTCTTTCCCCCATTTCTTGTTGGGTAAACAAGGATCAGACTGCAGGGTGCGACACAATCACTTTAGTGTGGTTCTTGAGGATGTAAGACCTGAAATGTTTTATTGCCTTATATACTGCATAGGCCTGTTTGTCTTTAGCGGGATAATTAAGCTCAGCTCCTTGGATATTAGTACTCATGAATGACATTGGGGCCTCGCTGTTTTCATCATCCTTCTGAGTCAAAACTGCAGCTAACGATTGGTCGGAAGGTGAAAGTATAGAGGAAGAAGTCTCTATTGAAATCGAGACTTCGCAACACCGGGGCCCGGGATATAGCAGCTTTGATATTGCTGAAAAAACCTTTTCTCTCATCATCCCACTTAAATTCGACATCCTTGTGAATCATCTTTTGTAAGGGTTTGATGATTTCCGCGAAATCGGGAGTGAATTTCCTCACAAAATTGATTTGCTCAAAAAAGGACTGCATAGCTTTCTTGTTATGGGGCAAGGGGAGTTGAGCTATGGCCTTAATCATTTATGGGTCTATGTGAATGCATGCTTGAGATATAACGTGACCTAACAACTTACCTTCCTCGACACTGAAGATAATTTTCTTAGGGTTTAAGGATATACCATATTTCCTACACCTTTCGAAAATATGAGTTAAGTGTTGGATGTGCTCTTCTCTATTCTTTGAATACACTGCTACATTGTCTAGATATACTACACACATTTATTGATTATTCCTCAGAAAGCTATGTCCATGGCCCTTTGGAAGGTCACCTGCATTAACTAACCCGAAAGGCATTCGTTTATAAGCGAAGGTTCCCCACTTGGTTCAGAAGGTGGTTTTTAAATGGTCTTCCTCTGAAACCAGAACTTCGTTATAACATGAGAAATCATCTAGTAGAGAGAAAATATTCGAGCCAGACACGGTCTGCAAGAGTTGTTCCATCGGTGGGACTGGGTAATTGTCCTTTTCTAAAGCTCTATTGAGGTTCCTAAAATCTATGCACAGGCGGATCTCTCCCGACTTTTTCCTCACCGGGACAAGATTTTCCACCCTTGCGGAATGCCTAACCTGGAAAATGATCTTGGCATCTAAAAGTTTTTTTAGTTCTTGATACATGAGAGGTTTCAGGGATGGGTGATACTTTCAAAGCTTTTGTTGGAAAGGTTTCACTTCGGGTTTTAATGGGAAAGTGTGTTGAATGATGCGGGTATCATACGTTTTAAGATCTTGATAGGACCATGCAAAGACATCTTGGTATTGTTTGAACAATTAGAGATAATCTTTCCTTTTCTCTTTGGATATAGTCTTGTCGAGATTCACATTCTTTAGGTTTTCTGAGGTTCCAATATTTATAGTTTCATGTAGGGGACAAGAGCTACCAGTCTTTGCATTTTTAGGCCCCTTGAATCGCTCTTTTAGATCAAACAGATTTTCTAGATTAGCTATACCTTTCGAGATTGTGTGAGACTTTGATTTATCAACAGGTTGTCCTGTCCTAGGATCAGTCTCTATTGATTTCTCTTGGAACACTTCATCGTCAATAGCCAAATCTTTGAAATTGTCTTGGTTAGTCAGGAAATTTATGATCTATTCATCTCCTTCAAAGACTTTCCAATTAGAAATGTTATTAGGCACCGACAGTTTGTAGAGAAGCTCCATAGTGAATCGAGAGGCTTCATAATCTTCTAGAGGTGACAACCTGGAAGCAACTATGGCCAAGGAGTCAACAAGAATATTCTTTTCTCTGGGGATCACTGTAATATTGAAGGCTTCACAATGTTCTACTAACCTATGCACCTCTTGTTGATAGTTCTTTAGGTGAGGATAATTGCAATGTATATTATTACTTACTCGTCTAACGATGATTTCAGAATCTCTGAAGACCTTCAATTCTTTGACGTTCAAGACTATAGCCTTCTTTAATCCTTGTACTAGAGCTTCTTATTTGGCAATGTTATTTGTACATTCAAATTCTAGCCTACAATATAGGAAATGGCATTTACCTTTAGGATCAATGAGGATGCACCCTACTCCCGACCCTTCTTGCAATATAAATCCATCAAAATATAAAGTCCAAATTTGTGTACGACAATCGCCCTTTTCCTTTTCCTTGTTAATTACTTGCTCTCCTATCTTTTGTTCTGTAATCTCTAGAGCAGGGTCTTGACAAAAAAGGGTGTCTTATGTTGGTATCGGCGATTTTTCCTGAAAAACCATTTCAGAGTTTTGAGTGAGGGGAACAATGGAAAAGAGAGGAGAAAAGTTTATGAAGTGGGATTCGCAGAAATAATTGCCCAAAATGGGGAAGTTCATGGACGAGGGTTCGTTCGGGGTTTCTAGATTAGTGACCGTGTGTTTCAAATATCTCTCCCTATCGATTATGATCATGTTCTTGTATACCTTCAGTGGTAGCCAAAGGTGTGGCCAGTCTGTACTGAAGTATCCATTTAGCTTTTCAGACCAATCTCGACTCAATAATAACCCATAGGCCTCTAGAATATCTACCACAATAATGTCAATCACTTGCACAAACTCGGGGTGTGTCGTTATTTTGATCATTACATCTTTGAGATCTCCCATGACCTTGACCTGGGTTTTGTCTAGTTGTATGACATGTTTATCACTCTTGAGAGGAATATCATTTAACTTTTTGCAAATAGACAAAGGCATAACGTTGGAAGATGCCCCAGAATCTACCAAACAATTGTGAAGGTTTTTATTGAAAACTTCAAACGTTAAGAGGAACGGTGGGACAAAAGGTTTTTCCTTTCTATCTTCCGAGCAAGTGTTTACAATTGGTTTTCTCACCAGATCTGTGGGAGATAGAGTTCTTTCCTAACCATTGCCTGTGGTCGGGTTTTCTACTGAGTTCAAAGCTTGTAACAGAAAGTCCTTCTGCTGAGGAATCCTGCATATGTCCATAACTGATATATTAGCCTTTAACTTCATCAAATATTTGACCATGTTGTAATCCAACTTAGGTGATTCCCGGGTATGGATGCTTATAGGGTTTTTACTAGGAGCGAAAGGTGTTTTCGAGTGATCGGGAGTTGCCTTACTCGCTAAGGTCTGGGTGGCAGTGGTATCTTTCAAGACAGGAAAACCCTTACTGTGTGTCTGTATCGCCAAGACTTCCGCGGGTTGTTCCTGAGACTCAAATAGGTCGTCGGAATCCATGATTAGGTTAGGATCCCATATCAACATGGTTGTATCTTGTGGTGGATCAATCTCTTCTTGGTCAACAATATTCATAGTTGAACTGCTTGGTTGTTCGGTCAGGGAGACTTCATATAGAAACCGATTGGCCATCAAATTCATGGCATCCACCCATTAAGGGCAATCTCTTTCAGAGTGGTTTTCCTGGTGATAAGTATAGAAAGAATCAAATGCAACATTCCCTAGATCAATATTTAAGTTAGCTCAGGGAGGGTCAATTGCCTTGAATAGTGGGTTCCTCTTAAAGAAAGGCTTGTAGGGCCTTTGGACTAGGTTTCCCTCCTCTGCATTCTTTTTCAGGACTATGATCTCGTTCGATAATTTTTTAACCATGCGTTGGAGGTATTCTATGTCTCTTTTACCTTTATCGGGAGTCTGCTCTGTTTGTTTCCCTAACGGTCTAGCCAAAAGGACTCCTCTCCTGGGGAGAGGCTAAGCTTCTTTCTTAACTAGTGAGAACTGGCCCTCTCTACACCCTTTCATCTGGAATTCTATCATTTTGGCTTCTTCAAAATTTTCAACCAGGGATCGCTTGGCAGCTCTTTTTACAAACATGGAAATAGAAGTCGGGAGTGCGTTAGCGTAAACCTCGATTTGCAATTCCTGGGCTGGTTTTGTTTTGGGATAAAACTTGTTTAAGATGGTCGTGAATCTTTGATTGAAATATTTAACTCTTTCTTTCGAACTCATGGTGGCGGCGAATAACTCAGCCATCAGAGCTCTCGTAGTAGTTTCCTCTACAAATTTATCTAGAAAGTCTTTTTGAAACTTGGTCCAGCTAGTTATAGATCTTACTGGGAGATTAAAATACCACGTACGTCTTCATGTTGGATGTTCATAAGTCTGATTGCTAGTATAAATTTCTTGATATGATATTTAGTCAATCCAGAGGTTTCAAGATCGAACTTAGGCAACAACTTCTTTGGATGTCGGGGAAGGTTATGGACTGGTCCCGGGAGGGCCAAAGCGTCTCTAGCTAACCAGGGTTGATTGTTCAGAGGCGGGTTCCCTCTTTCATCATTATGGTCGTTGTTGCCTTCCATATCTTCAGACTATGAGTTAAACTCCTCTTCTTCCGAGAAATCATCTGGTTCTGGGACATCGTCAGCTAGCGTTTCGGGTATCAAATCAAGAGGTTCTTGGATTTCATTAATCGCGAAATCTAATAAGTCTTTTACCAAGTGTACGAAAACCTTGTCGGGAGTACTAACCATTGGTCTACTTTGTTGTTTTCTTCAAGGGAGTATGGGATCTAAGTACAACGCACCGATCTGTCGAGCGTAGGCTCTTATGATTCTTCTGAATTGATTTACTTCCTCGTGAGGAAGAGCGTAAGTTTTTTCAAGGTGAAGAGGTTCTTCCTCGGGCTGGGGTGAGTTACTCGTTCCATGAGTACTCAGTGTGTGTGGGATGTCTTGGGAATGACTATCCATGCATGTGGGTTGTTACGAATCTATAGGTTGTTTGAAACGCTATATAAAATACATATTCAGTCATTCATTCTCAGGCCCTCCTTCTAGCGCCAATTTTGTTGATGGGTCTCAAATCCCTAGTTCAACAGTAGGAACCAAACCAGCCACCGAGTCCCAATTAGACTCTGTAGCATTTGGAATGGAATGGTTATCCAGATCTTGCGATCCGACCAATTAATCGATGGGCTTTAACGTTTCCTTCTGAAGGCTCTTCCTTCAGTTTAGACTATCTTTTTTTGTATTTTCTCTTGGACGAGACCAATGTGAGGTGTAAGCCGGTATAAACCAACTTGGCAACAAAACAAAATTAACTTCTAACTATTGGGGAAGAGGTTGACCTTGGGATAACCCGCTACTCAAACATGCAGACAACGATTTTATACCACGGGCCTAATACTAATACGATTCATCATCTTCATCACATAATCACATAACGATTCATCATCTTCATCATTAAAGAAAAGAACAACAAAGCATAACACCAGATAACTTGACAATAAATTGGACAACTCTTACTTGTTACATCTATTCATGAAATGAGATACGAAATAACTCTTCTCTACATCCACTCACGCATGCATTTGATGAAAATAACTTTGTCTTAGGTCCAGAAGGACTTCTCAATTCATAGCAGCTTCAAAATAATTCTTAACAACCAGAAAGAAAGAATTCTTAAAACAACCATCGACCTTTAACTAATTGGTCGATGTCTTTATTTATAATGTAAAGTTTAACTAAAATTAACAGCTAAGTGCAGTTTAAGCAAAACAAAATTCGCCACGTGGCGTCCTATACTAACAGTTTCTTTAACAGTCAGCCCGAGATATCTCTTCAAAAGGGTGATTTCTCTCATACTCAGACCAACTGATAAATAGATCTTCCCAAGTTTGGGCCCATGGAAATTTGTGATGTTCCATCGGAGCCGCATGTATTCCTCTGATGTCCATCGCATGCATTTGGTACTTCACTAGACTGGAATTTAACTGTTGTAGCATGGTTCGAGCTCTGATTCGATGTCCTACAAATCATTGCACTTGCCCTGGCCTCACATTGATCATCTTTGCGAGCTCTTCGGTCCATAACGAATCTTGTTTGGCATGCGACTCAACTACGTCGCTTAGGTCGACGAAGTTGTCAGGGGTGTCGAACTCGGGGAGTCTGATATCCTTCATTACTTTATTAATTTCATCCTAGTGCTTCTTGCATTTGATCCACTACTCTTGGATTTCTCGGTGTGAGTCCTTAGACATCTTAGCCCAGTATTCGGTTGATCGCTTCATGCGATTAAGACTACTTTTGCCTACCGTTTGAATGTCATGTTCTTCTTTGTCTCGGCCCTGTTGGACTGCACCAATGTACTTGAGTCTTTCTACTGCTTGTTGTGCCCTTTCATACCATCGTTCCATATCCTTGCATGTGAGTGCCATGAGAGTGTCATCCTGGAGCTCATTAATTTTCACAGTTAAAAGGTGCCTTTCTTTCTTGAAATAGTTGTAAACTTCTTCGAACTCACCTTTCAAGTACACAACGATCTGCTTGGTGCCTTTATAGTATTCAGCGAGATGATCCAAGTGCCCTAGCTCCTTTAGGGAAGCGGCTTGCTCCTTTTCATCCCTTTTGGCCCTGTCTAAGGTGGCCTCTGAGAGTTCCTTCCCCACACTGATAAGTTTAGTCGTCCGGGCGTCTGCTGTGTTTATCAAGTTCTCCTTTGAAGTAACAAAGACGGAGTGATCCAACATGATCTTTCTTTTCTTTGCATTCCTTTGAATGATGGCCTTTCTCTTTCAATCGTAGGAGATCGCATAGATATCTGCTACCTCGTCTATCGGCTCGGGTATCTGTTGATCGCCCCATGTGAGTATGTTTCCTAGGCTATCGGTGGTGTATATTTGTTCAAGATCAGGCTCCTAAACTTCCTCGTTGTGCCTCGAAGACCTAGCCTCTATCTATTGCTCGTCAGGGGTTTGAGTATTGAGTAGAATAGCGACGTCGAGCACAGACTTGTTACTTACTTGCTCATTGTCCGCAGAACCGTTGATTTCCTTTCGCAGGGATTCTTTCTGTGGCTCGTCCAATTCTGGCTTGTCCTTCAGATCTGCTTCGATCTCTGATGTGTCGGGTTCTTTTGTTTTGAGGCCACTTTCAACTTCTGTTTCATTTTGCGGGACCTCCTTTGTTTTCACTACGGGCTCAAGAGAAGAAGTTTTCTCAGGTCCTTTTTCCTCCTGGACACCCACAGGGTTGTCGTGAGATGACTCCTGCCTTTCATCATCACTATATATAGTTATAAGCTTTCTCAAAGGATTAGGCGTGTGTGTTTCTACTGACACCCAACCTGTCTCTGGTTGAGTTGTCCCGCCTACCGGTGAATTGACCAACGATTTTGTAGATTCAGGGTCGTCTGACCCATTGGTGTTACCAAGGTTTGTAAAATCAGGGCAACTTGGCTCCGTTAGGCTTCCTTCTTGGCTATTGGTTGGAAGCCTAGGTGTTATGATGAGGTCCGGACTATCTTGCATCTGCTTCCTTAGCAGTTGGGCCCGCTGCCACATAATCCCCCCCATCCTCTGTAAAAATTGAACCTCAGGGGAATCTTTGATTTGTACCAGGGATTCCTGATAAACTTTTGTCGCTTCGATGGCTTCTTGGGGATTGCTCACCGCTTCGCCCGGTTCAGATGCTACCCTTCCTTCTTGAGTCCTAAGAATTTCTTGAGCCATTTGCTCCAAGGACGTCGCTTGCTCCTCCCAACTCATGGCCTTAAATCTGGTTGTTTTAGGATCAACCATCCTTGTTGCCACCTCATTCCATTCTTGGGCGTCTTCGGTGAAAATTTCATCTTCAAACCGGTCATGGGCATAAGGCCAACAGGATGATACCTGCGATGCATGTTTTAGGACCAGACCCTTGGGATCATGTATGCAAAAAAAACCAATCTGGAATCGGAATTCCAATTGAGTTAACCCTTCTTGCTTAGCATGCACAGTGTCCTTGACCATGTAGAAACCAATATGAAACCCGTAAGCTATGAAGTCTCGCTTCTTGTCTTTTACTAAAGTGGCATTATAGCCTTGCAGAATGGTCTGATAACAAATTTCCCCTAACACTAGTCGATCGGGGACATATATGGGTAACAGATGGGGTGCCCCTATGGCATCAAAAACCCTGATGTAGGTCTCGTACTCATCTAGATACTAGTGACGTACTTTCGATACAACCTTTTTTGCTTCATCCGACAGCCTTGGGCACTCTTTCTTGAAAAGCAAGGAATAAATATGTGCAATAAACTAGTCACAAATAGGAGAAAAGGATTTATTTTACCTATTTTCCCATAAGATGTTGAAGTATACATGGACTGGGAGCTCGGAGGAGTGCCAGTTTAAGTTCATTCCAGAAAAAACATTCCTGGTGCAAATGACGTCCAACAGATATGAGGCCATGTAGAAGGAAAGGGTTTCTCCCTCTTTCGTCCTCTGAGCTTGTCGTAGGCAAGTGATCAGCTATTTGGAGATGATGGCATCCCAATTGAAGCTCGTGCCTAAAATGGATATTGTATAAGCTAGAGGCATCCAAGCCTCTGAAAACCGGGAGAAATATTTTTCGCCATGCAATCTGCAGAGGAGAGCCATCAAGTATATATACGACTCCCTCAGGTTAGTCGTTGGGTACCAATCGGAGGTCTGGTTGGTGAAATTTTTATCTTCTCTCCACCAAGATGCCAAAATCTTGTTGGTGTCGTGCTTTTGATAGAAACTCAAAACCAATTCAGTGCTTAAACGTTCCTCCGATTCCCTGAGTTTATAGTAACTCTGAACTTCTACTGGGAGGAAAACCCTGACGCATCCACCATTTTCGTCGTTAATTAAACACCTATGTGCATCGGTGTGATCTATAATCCATTTAAGGAGTTTGATGCAGGGAAATACCAGAGTCCTGCTTGCCACCATGTGCAAATAGGCTTTGCGAACATTCGGGAGAACTTCATCGTCCAGTCTTCTCGTATCAAGATCGTTGTGCGGGGTATACTCAAGGGGTTCTTCCTTCTTTATTTTCTTAAACAATTCTTCCCAGCGAGGGAGTATTGTTTTGGCCCCAATGTTCACCTTTATGTCTCCAAAGGTCAGGGGTTGGACGAAGGCCTTCTTGTTGGCTGTCTTAATTACGGGCACCGGTTTTGGAGCGAATTCCAATTGCCTCGCAATTGCTGGGCAGGAACCTTTTCCCACCTCTGGTTCTTGCAACTTTGGCGCTCTTGGGGATTTCTTGGTGGTGGGTTTATTCGGAGGCATCGTTCCTGCAGCTGAAAATAGTCCTTTAAACATGCGTATAGAGTAGCGTTGGGTGGAAACATATGAAATGAAGCGTAAAACACCGTAAGCCGATACATACCTGTAATACTTGCTAAAATTGTTATTTAATACTCACTAAACCTTGGAAGCCTTCTCTGGATTGCTAGTATTGCTCCTCTTTGTGCTCTAAACTCTTTGTCGCATAGAATACGTTCATACACAATGACTCAAAAGAATATAACGGGAGATATCCTATCAGTAGTATAATTCAGTTACTATGAGTAATGAATGCAATTGAAAAAAAACTACCGTCAGATCTCTACAAATAAATTCTAACTTGGTTGACAGCGAAGGCACAAAGGGAGATACATTGTATCGGCAGGCTTAAATGGTCCCTTTTGATTTGCACACGAATTAGCAACTAATGCACGATCCATGAATTAACTAACATTTTAAATGTGTCGTACCTAACATATCTTAGGGCTAAAACGTCTCATCACGTCGTGTCTCTCCGGTGGACAAATCAGGGATTGGTGATATATTTGTGTATTTTTTCATTGGTGTCCTCCTGAGGCAATCTTCGGTGTTGAAAGGTATCGGGGATCGACGATCAGGGATAGTTCGAGCGCGTAGTTTCTTTGCGGGTTATCACCTTTGTAAATCTCCGACGCCGAAAAAAAATTGGGAGTCGACGATCGGTGATACCACTCTTTTACTTGCGCGTCACTTACTCTTCTCATTTTTTCTGTCGATATTGAACTAATCGGACTTTGGTGATATCTTTAGTGAATCTTATTCGCAGAGACGAGAGACCTCCTTCTACCGACACCGGTGAAATTCAACACTCAGCTATTTTGGTTTTCTCAAGCGATTTTCGTCACTTTTAATGTTTCCTGATACCGAATTTCCTAAGCGCATTGGGGAAAACTTTATACTGTCGATTCCTTAAGTAAATGTTAGTCCCTTTTAAAGTTGAGATGATTTTCACATGTTCAAACACACTTTAAACGAATCAACATTTAAACATAAATGATAAGCACAGACAACAGTTTCATACTGAAGCGCAATTAGACAGTGCGAAAGATCAAGTGGTACCCAAAAAGTAAAAAATTGGCATAGACCTTTTTAGGGTGTGTTGAGTGCTCAATAGGTTCTTACAAGGAAACTTCTAGAGGAAGACATGAAGAGTATAAAGGAAAGGACAAGACTCTCTCATTTGTCTCTATTGAACTTCATTGAATATCATTTGTGAAAGGTTGTTTGACAGGTATTATTGATAGATCAAATTTGTGGCAAAAAAATTGCAACAGAAAAAGTGCGGTAGGAAAAGAGTGGCAAAAAAGTGTGGTAGAAAACTCGCGACAGAAAAGTGCTGTAGAAAAATCACGGCGACAAAACCGCGGCAGCGGAATCGCAAAAGCAACATGGTTGGAGTCTATTTATGAGAGATATGCCATATCTTGTTTGAGGTATGTTTTGTGTGATAGGGTTCAGCTCTTGAGATGGTATTGGTTGTTCAATATTGTTGCATATATCAAATTTGTTGAGTGATACAATTGGTATTTTGTTGTTGGTATTTGGCATATGGATATTGGTATTTTGGTTCTGATGTGTTGTTGAAGTTGTTGGTTTAGTTTGAGGCTGCATATCAATAAGGGTTTGATGTATAGTCCATGTGAGGGTTTATTACACATGATTATGATTATATGCACATATATGGCACATGACTAGAGAGACATAGATGCACATGGTTTGAGTGATATTCTTGTAATATTGGGAATGATATCTATGTTATCAGATCTGAACTATTGAGGAGATTATTGGTACAGGCTATTGGTATATGTTGGTACAGGTTATTGGTATAGATGGATTACAAGTTATTGGTATAGGTTGACTACAATTTATTGGTACAGGTTGGTTAGAGGTTGTTGGCACAAATTGATACATGTTTACGGTGGTATATCTCACAGTGATAGTGTGGGAGTGGTTTCATCATTTTACACTTATATTTCAGGGTGGATGGACGGGGCAAGGAAAGGGGGTTGTATGCTCCTTCTGGTTGGTGTCGGAGAATCAGGGAGTTAGATCTTCCTATGGGTTGGAGCCTGAGAACCAGGTGGTTGTAGCCGGAGAACCCAGGGGGTTGTAGCCTCCTTCTGGTTGGAGCCAGAGAATTAGGGAGTCGTTGTTCCTTCAAGTTGGATCCTAAGAAACTAGGGGGTTGGAGCCTCCTTCTAGTTGGAGCTGGAGAATTGGAAGTTGGTGCTTCCTTAAATGTAATTCTTGACATATAAGAAAAACATTATGTGGTTTTCTCCTGCATTGGGTTTCCGTGTAAATATTAGTGTATTGTGTATTATGTGGATGTGTTTGTTATTTTTTATTATGCACTGATGGATGTTAATGTTTATGATACAGTAATATATTGATGATAAACAGGTGAACATGGTTGAACAAGTTAAATGAATATACATTGTGGTTTAAAGGATTAATAAATGGTCTAATTGCTCATTACGTTTACGTTTTCACCCCCCCCCTCCCTCAGAAATCCAACAATTAGTATCAGAGCAAGTTCCTTCATGAAACAGTTTAACCACTGGAAGGAGATCATGGAATACATTGAGAATAGAGTACCAATGTTTGATGGTCAGAGTGATCTAGAGTATGAGATATGGAGCGGAAGGACAAAAGTATTTTTACAGGCACAAGGGTATGATATTTCACAATCAATTGTTACAGGATATGATAGTTCAAAAAGGGAAAATACTGCAGCAAAGAAGGAACTGAAACAAAATTGCAATGGATTTCATTTTGGAAGGACTATATGATTCAGTAAAGGACAAAGTGGGTAAATGTTCATCACCTAAATAACTTTGGGATAAGTTACATAATATCTATTCTTCACCCATCACAGAGTAAGAGAATGCCAAAGAAGATTCAGGTACAGAACAAGAGGAAAGATGTTCCTTGTGTCAGACAAATTCAAAAGAAGAAGAAGAGTATGAAATCAAAAGAATTATGTTTTTCTGCTTTAAATGTGAAAAAGGAGGACATCTTGAATTTGAATGCCCGTATTTGAAAATTGAAATTGATGAGATAGCAAAGCTCAATGAAGTAGTATACAGTCAACGAAAAAGAGAAATGGAAGAATAAATCGTCACCTTGAATATCCAACTTGAAGAAGTAATGAAGATCAAATGAAGAAGAAAGAAAAGGATTCTGAGAAGCTTACAGAAGAAGTTGTTATGTTAAGAGTAAAATTTGTCAAGCTCAACAAAAACATTGAAGAAACATCAACATCATCAATAAAGATAGTTGAAGAGAAATGTCACAGGTCATCAGAAGGGAAAAGTGAAGAGAAGCCTAAGAGTTATGCAGAAGTCATCAAAGGATCTACAAAGAAGGAAGAATGCAAGCCCTTAAAGAAAAATATTCCAAAAGGACAGAAGACTCAAGAAGAAGACTACAGAAGAGATGGACATCAAAGAAGACCTTCCACATTCAGTTAACTAAGAAGCTTCACTCATAATGGAGTCAATAGAAGAAAATATCATGATCAACCAAAGCATGATTTCATAATGACTACAACACATAGAAGATCATCCACTCCCAGGCATGTAAATTTCTTTTGTGGTCATCTTTTTTATTGTTCTAAATTTGGACATAAGGTTGCAGATTGCAGGGCTTATGAAAGAAATATTCAGGCAATAAATGTTTTTGTGGCCTCGCATAACATTGAATGTTACATATTCCACAACTACAGTCATATAGCTCGAAATTGTAGAAGCACAGTGCCATCCATGAAGAAAGAAACAAATATTAGATTGGGGGAGTTATTTTCTTAACCATGATTGGTTAGAGCAGGTACTGTATCATATTGACAGGGGAAGTTAATTCTTGTCAAAGGGAGATATAAAGTGATCAGAGATATGAAGACAGGGGGAGCAACCCCAAGGAGAGATACCCTTTGCCATTAAGTCAAAGGGGGAGAGATAGAAACATTGATGAGGAGTATGAGCATGAGTGTTGTCATGACTAAGTGTTGCCATCAATGTTGGTGTTGCCATCAATAACATAGGGGAAGATTGTAAGACAATTGGTCTAGATTGATGGACAATTGGATATTTAGTTGTCATTGATGTCAACCATCGGAGAGTGATGTTGTAGATTAATGTCAACCCTTAGAGATTGATGTCAACCTTTGAGTATGTCCAGTAGCACATTCTGGTAGCTCTCGAGGTATGGGTAAGAAAACCAATTTTGGTTGAGGAATAATGTAATGAATATCAATGTATATGTAGGCAATACTATTCTAGATGGATAGTACATGTCATGCTATTTCCTGTCATATGTGGAACGTCACATAACTCCTCACAGTTAGAGATTTATGTCCTTGTGAAGTTGGAGAACCCTCATGAGTTACCTAGAATCCCCTAGAAGGTCAAAGAAGTCAAATTATTCTAGAAACTCCTAGAAGAAGTTGACAAGTCAAAGTGGGTGAAACTAGGATTTAATCATGGGTATAGTTTTTGCATTAAGAAAATAATTAAAAATAAATAAGTTGCAACAAGAAGTTGTGAGTTTGGTAATTATGGTAAAGTAGTTGTGATGAGAAGATTGAATAGTCAAAGTGGTTGACCAAGAAATAAATTAAATAATAAAGTTGTTGCAACAAGAATTTAGTTAAGGGAAAATAAGTTATGAATTGACTAATTATAGAAAAGTTAGTTGCAACAAGAAGTTGTGAGTAAAAATAAATTATTTAAATAATAAAGTGGTTGCAACAAGAAATGGTTGCAAAATAAATTAATTAAATAATAAAGTTAGTTGCAACTAAATGTGGAGAACTTACTATTTGTGGTAAACTGGTTAAGTTAAGTGGACAAAGGTTGAATAGTCAAAGTGGACACAAGTGGGTTAATGGGTTAACTCAAGAAGATGGAGAAAGGGGTAAAGTTGTTGCATGGAAACTTCTATAGGAAGACATGAAGAGTATAAAGAAAAGGACAAGTGTCTCTCATTTGTCTCTATTGAACTTCATTGAATATCATTTGTGAAAGGTTATTTGGTGGTTATTATTGATAGATAAAATTTGTGACAGAAAAATTGCGACATAGAAAGTGCAGCAAAAAAAGTGCGACAGGAAAATCGCGATAGAAAAACTACAACATAAAAAGTGTGCCAGAAAAAGTGCGGTAGAAAAAGTACAACAGAAAAATCACGTCAATAGAATCACAGTAGAAAAACTGCAACAACATAATTGCGGCAGCAAAATCATGGCAGCAGAACTGCGGAAGCAGCATGGTTAGAGTCTATTTGTGAGAGATATGTCGCATCTTGTTTGAAGTATCTTTTGTGAGATGGGGTTTAACTCTTGAGATGGTATTGGTTGTTCAATATTGTTGCATATATTAGATTTGTTGAGAGATACAATTGGTATTTTTTTTGTTGGTATCTGGCCTATGGATATTGGTCTTTTGGTTGTGATGTGTTACTGAAGTTGTTGGTTTAGTTTGAGGCTACATATCAGTAATGGTTTGATGTCTAGTCCATGTGAGGGTTTATTACACATGATTATGACTATATGCACATGTATGGCACATGACTAGAGAGACATAGATGCACATGGTTTGAGTGATATTCTTGTGATATTGGGCATGAGATATATGTTATCAGATCTTATATATTAAGGAGATTATTGGTACAGGTTGTTGGTATATTTTGGTATAGGTTATTGGTACAAGTTGATTACAGGTTATTGGTACATGTTGACTACAATTTATTGGTACAGGTTGGTTATAGGTTGTTGGCACATATTGATATAGGTTTACAGTGGTATATCTCACAGTGATAATGTGGTAGTGGTTTCATCATTTGACACTTATATTTCAAGGCAGTTGGACGGGGCAAGGAAAGGGGGTTGTATCCTCCTTCTGGTTGGTTCCAGAGAATCAAGGAGTTGGAGCTTCCTTCTAGTTAGAGCATGAAAACTAGGTGGTTGTAGCAGAAGAACCCAGGGGGTTGTAGCCTCCTTCTGGTTGGATCCATAGAATTAGGGATTTGGAGCTTCCTTCATGTTGGAGCCTGAGAAACAAGGGGGTTGGAGCCTCCTTCCAATCGGAGCTAGAGAATTGGAAGTTGGAGCTTCCTTGAATGTAATTCCTGACATATAAGAAAAGCATTACGTGGTTTTCTCCTGCATTGGTTTTCCATGTAAATATTGGTGTATTATGTATTATGTGGATGTGTTTGTTATTGTTTATTATGCACTAATGGATGTTAATGTTTATGATACAGTAATATATTAATGATAAACAGATGAACATGGTCGAATAATTTAAAGGAATATACATTGTGGTTTAAATGATTAATAAATGGTATAATTGCTCATTATTGATTCA
>ML802917.1:259161-273211 GCA_009831015.1 Picea engelmannii
TACACATTCACAAGAGACACAACATTTATCCTGGGAAACCCTCTAGGGGAAGAAAACCCAACAAAAACTTCCTTATCATATATAGCTTATACAATGTTCAAGAGATAACTCAAACCAATACAGATAGTCCTCCCCAAGAGATGCGCCACTCTTCTTCTCCTCTCTCTAACTGGTAATTGTAGCTTACCTCATAAGATAATGAGCAAGTGAGTTGTGTGATTAAAGTGAGGCGCTAGCCTCCTATATATACAAGACTGGCACGTGTGAAAGGGTTTCACTGGCAGGGCCGACCTCTCACTCTAGGTGGGTAAGCCCACCTTTAATTAATTCCAGGTCTTCAATAATAACTATTGGGGCCAACTTCTTATTGTGCCTATTACAATTATCCGATGACCAACCCGCAAAAGGGGATTTGGTCCTAATACAATTACCGACATGATTAATCCACAATGGGGATTAATCCTAATAATAAAATAACAATAACAATAAGAATGCTCTTCGCAGTTACATTATTTCAACAACACATTCTGGTAGCTCTCGAGGTATGGGTAAGGATCCCAATTTTGGTTGAGGAATAATGTAATGAAGATTAGTGTATATACAGGTAAGACTATTCTTGATGGATAGTACATGTCATGCCATTTTCGGTGATATGTGGAACGCCACATAACTCCTCACGATTAGAGAGTTATGGCCTTGTGAAGTTGGAGAACCCTCATGAGTTATCTAGAATCCCATAGAAGGTCAAAGAAGTCAAATTATTCTAGAAACTCCTAGAAGAAGTTGACTAGTCAAAGTGGGTGAAACTAGGAGTTAATCATGGGTATAGTTGTTGCATTAAGAAAATAATTAAAAATAAATTAGTTGCAACAAGAAATTGTGAGTTTGGTAATTATGGTAAAGTAGTTGTGATGAGAAGATTGAATAGTCAAAGCAGTTGACCAAGAAATAAATTAAATAATAAAGTGGTCGCAACAAGAAGTTAGTTAAGGGCAAAGAAGCTATGAATTGACTAATTATGGAAAAGTTAGTTGCAACAAGAAGTTGTGAGTAAAGAGAAATTATTTAAATAATAAAGTGGTTGCAACAAGAAGGGGTGAGTTTACTATTTATGGATAAGTGAAAGTGGTTGCAAAAGAAATTAATTAAATAATAAAGTTATTTGCAACTAAAATTGGAGAACTTACTATTTGTGGTAAACTGGTTAAGTTAAGTGGACAAAGTTTGAATAGTCAAAGTGCACAAAAGTGGATTAATGGGTTAACCCAAGAAGATGGAGAAAGGGGTAAAGTTGTTGCAAGGAAACTTCTAGAGGAAGACATGAAGAGTACAAAGGAAAGGACAAGCCTTTCTCATTTGTCTATATTGAACTTCATTGAATATCGTTTGTGAAAGATTATTTGGTAGGTGTTATTGATAGATCAAATTTAAGATGGAAAAATCGCAAAAAAAGTGCGACAGAAAATTCACGGCAACAGAATCGCGGCAACAAAACCACTTCAGCAGAACCACGACAACAAAACCGTTGAAGCAACATGGTTGGAGTCTATTTATGAGAGATACACCACATCTTGTTTGAGGTATGTTTTGTGAGCTAGGTTTTAGCTCTTGAGATGGTATTGGTTTTTCAATATTACTGCATATATCAGATTTGTTGAGGGATACAATTGGTATTTTGTTGTTGGTATTTGGCATATGGATATTGGTCTTTTGGTTGTGATGTGTTGTTGAAGTTGTTGGTTTAGTTTGAGGGTGCATATCAGTAAGGGTTTGATGTCTAGTCCATGTGAGGGTTTATTACACATGATTATGATTGTATGCACATGTATGGCACATGAATAGAGAGACATATATGCACATGGTTTGAGTGATATTTTTGTTATATTGGGTATGAGATATATGTTATTAGATCTAATCTATTGAGGAGATTATTGGTACAGGCTGTTGGTAAATTTTGGTACAGGTTATTGGTACAAGTTGATTATAGGTTATTGGTATAGGTTGATTACAGGTTGACTACAGTTTATTGGTACAGGTTGGTTACAGGTTGTTGGCACAGATTGATACATGTTTACAATGGTATATCTCACAGTGATAGTGTGGCAGTGATTTCATCATTTGACACTTATATTTCAGGGCGGTTGGATGGGGCAAGGAAAGGGGGTTGTATCCTCCTTCTAGTTGGTGCCAAAGAATCAGGGAGTTGGATCTTCCTTCAGTTTGGATCCTGAGAACTAGGTGGTTGTAGCCACCTTCCAGGGTTAGCCGGAGAAACCAAGGGGTTGTAGACTCCTTCTGGTTGGAGCCAAAGAATTAGGGATTTGGAGCCTAAGAAACTAGGGGTTGGAGCCTACTTCCAAATGGAGCTAGAAAATTGGAAGTTGGTGCTTCCTTGAAAGTAATTCTTGGCATATAAGAAAAGCATTTCATGGTTTTCTCTCACATTGGGTTTCCACGTAAATATTGGTGTATTGTGTATTATGTGGATGTGTTTGTTATTGTATATTATGCATTGATGGATGTTGATGTCCATGATACAATAATATATTGATGATAAACAGATGAACATGGTTGAATAAGTTAAATGAATATACATTGTGGTTTAAAGGATTAATAAACGGTATAATTTCTCATTATTAATTCACCCCCCCTGTCAGTAATCCAACAAAGGATCCTTAAAGGTTCAGTAATTCTTCTATTAAAAGACAATAGATTCTGAGTCACCAGCACAAGCAAAGGAAAAACCAAAGCTTGCCAAGCAATGGAGGAAAAAATACTAACAAAGGCACCCTCATCGACAATAGTTTGAGGACCGTCCCTACCACAAACCTGAACAATGATTTGGAAAGGAATATAGAAAGGGAGACAATATTTCGGCACTGCAACCCAATCTAAAAGAATGACATCATCACTCGAAGGGGGTTCTGTTGGAATGAGTGAAGTGCTCCCTATTCCAAAAGAATTTGTAGAAACAAGAAATACATGAGCAACATTCTCACACTTCCTAGGAGTAGCGGGATCGACCAAGATTGGTATTGGATCGACCACTTTGACTTCACTCTCCAAGGGGAGAGTGGGATCGATCAAAGTTGAAATCAGACCGATCACTTGATCGGCCGACTCAACTAATGATTGAACCATATGAACCACTTGATCAACCAGTTTGACCGATGATGGAACCAAATTGACCAGTTCATCAACAAATGGTGGGTTGGAAGACATAACTTGTTGTTGGGCATCAACAATCTTTTCCAATAGGTATGAAGCTTCATCCATGCGCAGACAAAGGTAGTTGTGGTGCATCTCCTTACATAACAAGCAAGGGAATTTGACTTTACCCTTCTTACTGCCAACCTGATTATCACTAGTTGATGGTTTGTCACTAGCATAACCTGCACTGGTTGATGACGCAGGTTGATGACCCTCGGACCACACTTCTACAACCTAGTAGTTGGTTGATCACTTCCAACATGTCCTGCAGTGGTTGGAAGTTTGCCCCCTATTTTATTGTTCTTCTTCTTAATCTTACTTTTCTTCTTCTTCTTATCTACCTGGTTACTAGCTACATAGATTTCACTAGGTGAAGAGGAAGAACGGGAAGAAGACCCTACGGGTGAAGAAGGCAAAGGATCAACATGAGGTTGATGGTCTTGGGATGGAGTGCTTACAGATGAAGCATTAGGAGCATTAACGTTCACTGGAGTGGAAAAAAACCAGACCACTAACCCAATAGTGAGTTCAGGAAGAGTAAAAGTATAAATATAAGGAGGACCAACGTGTCCCATAGAAGGAGAAACAAATGGTATCCTAGGTGATCCAAATGGATCTTTTAAATGACAATGGTTGAGTTATCTTGCATGTGTTAAATTACCATTTAGGAAACTAATGAAAGAGGAAGAATGAAAGAGGAAACATGACATCCATATAAACATATACAAATCTGAACATAAGCATGAAAAACAACAAACCATAAACACCAAAAGTGATAACGGAGTTCGACAATCTCGCCTACGTCTTCGGGCCTTTATCTTAGTGGGTGAGTCTTTCTTATTTATGTTCAAAGCTTTAAATGCACATCATTAAAGTACCAATTGATTACAAAAATGAGTTGTTTGTATTCTACCAGATCTCAAAAACCCATCAAAACTAACGACACTAAAAACGGATGAACGAAGCTCCCAGAAATGGCCCACAAAGGTGTGCTCCTCAATAGCTTCCCTGCATAAAAATGGCTTTGCCTCAACAATTCTGCAACATTTCTCTGCTCTGAACCTCCTCTCATGGCTTCAAGATCCTCTGGTTTATATAGACCTGAAGTTGGTAACCACCTCCCAACTTCTCCCCAAGATCTGGCCTCAAAAAGGGCCCAAGATCCTCCAAAAAAGGATTAAATCCCCTCAAATAAGCTGAAAATCCATTTAAAATATTAATGTATAGTATAAAACCCACTGTTTGCAAAAATCAAGGGTGCATCCCCCTTTCTTAGGGCTCCTGGTCACCTGTGCACATCCAAGTATCCAAGGGTTGGCTGGTGCGCTAGCCCCCTTGATTCCTGGCCCTCAAAATCCGGCCCTCGGTCACGTGTAAGGCCATGTGCCCACACCTTCTATGCTCCACGTGCTCAATTGTTAGCCCCCGGACATGTTAGCACCTGGTTATGCGCCCTTGGTCGACGAGCTAGCCCGACCGACTGGGCGCCAATCCACAACATATCTACGCCAACTGTATAGGACTCTGGGTCATATGTTATGCAGTCTCATTGCGTCGGGACTCGCTGCAAAATGGTGCTATACCATATATATCCCCGCGCCAAACATCAAAACAACGGTCATATAGCATGGTCCCATGGTAAACGTCATCAAGCTATCTTGAATGAATGCGCGCTAGAACAAAGGAATAGACACGGGCTTGGGTCACATGTAGTGTTCGTATGGATGTTCGCTGGGGGCTGGGGCCTAGCCCCAACCCTATTTTCCACCAACCATAACTTTGTTCCAACTTAAATATATATTGCAACGTATATGGTTAAGAACCACTAGGTAGGCGGGTTAGCAGCCCGACCTACGCGAAGTCTCGGCCGCCCATGGAGGTCATGGGTTCGACCCCCACGGACCCTCAAACAAATTTTGCCAAACCATTAACCAATGGATGGGTGCCACGTGGCAGCATTTCATTCGCCCACCTATACGCCACATGTCCAATGCCGATTCATCCACATGTCTGCCTAGGTGTCTGCCTAGTCACATGCCACTGTACCTGCCACGTCTGGCATGTGTCGTACGGTTGTACGACCTTGCCACGTTAGTCGTACGGGCGTGCCACATGTCACCCTTATAGTGGTGACACATGTCACACTCTGATTGTCCACATGTACCTATCCATGTCAACATCCACTGTACCTTACCACGTCAATCGTACGACCTGTACATTCAGCTACCACGTGGCACTATACGGATTGTACAGTTATCAAATTTTTGCCTATTTGGAAAAATGAATAGATCGTGACATCTTGGTCATACGATGTTCGTTTGAGCCCGTTCAAGTTGTGTTGGGTTCTTAACGTTGAGGCCTACACACACATCCATTTTGAAGAGATTCTTAGCACTTTGATTTTTAGGCCTTTCTGAGCCCTATCTTGGCTCCGAGATCTATTCTAGATCATTGGGAAAAGGGGTTCCCTTGTTAGTGATTCTAGGAACTGACGCCATAGACGCAAACTCAACCCTAAGTGATTTTTAGGGAAAAAAAAACACCACACACTAAAAAATCTAGGAAGCAAACCAAACAAACAAACCTTTTCACAGTGAAGCGCTAGTTGGTGATGAAATTCAACTTCGCATGATCAATATGAAAAGGGGCTGGGATAGAGCGGTTGGATCAGTTACGTTGGTGACCTGCTTAACAGACTTACACCTTGGTGCAAGTTCCCTCACTGTCTATCCGTGGGTTACCCTCCAAGGAGCTCGAGTGAGTTTGATCAATGTTTGACCTAGGTACAACAAAGACTCCCCTTCATTGTCACCTTGTGTATGAACCCTAAAGAGAAAGGCCACAAAGGTTACCAACTTGCAGTCAGCCTCCAAGCAGGTACATTTGACAGTCGGGTCCGAACGTATGGGCAGGATATCAAGTCTGAAAATCGTTGAGAGGACTGAGGACAAGAGGACCAATAAACTCCAAAGGACCTCGAACAAATTCGAGATTCACGAAGCTCCGAGACCAAATGAAAATAACTGATTCTGAGGAAGAACCCCTAGTATATGCTCGTTCCTCTAGGATTGGTTAAGCCTCAGAGGGGAAATCTCCACTGCTCTCCCACAGATGACCTCTGGTTTAGCCCTTGTGTGAGAGGGAGTTCCTAGCTATGCTTATATGAAAAATGGATTTTCTCTCCTTATCACAAAACTCTATTCTTGTTTCTGGCTTTGGAAATTTATTCTCGCTGCATATTCCAAAGCCCTACACTCAAGCTAATGTAGGTTTGCAAATGACTAGAAAGAAAAATTCAAGATGGATTTTAATTAGTGTATTGATTTTTAGGTTGTTGTTTGCTCAAGGGTATGGAAGTGAAACTGATGATGTTAGTGACTTCGACTCAAAAAGAGTGCAACATAATAAGATGCAGAGTTTTTGTTGGATGAACTCTATCTATAGAAAGAAGAAGAGTCTTTTTCCATTCCCAAATGCATAAACCCAATGCAATTTACCACCCAAAACTTTGAATGTAATCAACTTTTGTTCGTTTGATTATAAATGCAAGTTATTTCTACTTCCTTACTTTCAATGCAAGAATCTGATGCAGATACAAAGGCATATGAAGTAAAAAGATTGAACAAGAAATGCACTCAAAACAATGACAAGACTCAAAATACGCAAACAATGAAAGAGGAAATCACTCAACAATCCTTAAAGATGAGCAACAAGAAAAAGACATTCAAGCTAGGTTGTGGTAAGCAAAAGGATCTCAATCATTCAAAGAAGCGAGATGCTCTAAAGGAGATTGAACATAAACTCAAGACCAATCAAACCTTTGCAGACTCTTTCAATCAATTAGATAATTGAAAACATCACGAGACAAAGACCAAACTAGTGAAAAGTAAGGCAAACTAATCTCGCAACGTAGAAGAGGTGTACAAGCTCAACAAAGACCAAAAATCAGTGATAAGTATCAAATCCACAATCCAAAAAAGGTAAAAAACAATTACAATTCCCTGGGAAAAAGGCCCCTCAAAATCAGATTGAGAAAGAGCAAGCAAAAATAGGTAGAAAGGCCTAAAACAAGGCATAGACACCCCTATTATCAAAGGGATAGAGCACCATGACGCTCTGGTATACACTGCAGTGGAGCGCCACCCAAGCAATGGTGCCCTGGTGTACACAGCAGGGGAGCACCACCTATTTAGAGAACTAAAAAATAAGGCTTTCAAAGGCTCAGACTCAACATAAACCGAATCAATGACTCTGTGATCTCTTTAGTGAAGAAGAGGGAAGGGAAATAGATCAGAAAGAAGCAACAAGCAATCAAGATCTAATCACAAGCAAGGGATCTAAGGACAATCTAAGGAAAGACTAGTCAAAGTCCCTCCCCAGCGGAGTCACCAATTTCTGTTACATAATGTTTTGTCTATGGACAAATGAAACCTCCCTTTGATTACAAACCCCTAATACCAAGACAAAAAAATACAAGTGGACATTAACATCCCTTTAAACTCGATTAACGAATTAGAAAGAGAGAGGGAGAAAGGGTGTGATGCACCTTGTTTCGAAGTTCGTCCTCACTGCTTCCAATCCGAGCTTGATCTCTAAACTCCCTAGCACAACTTGATACCTACAATAGGGAACAAAGAGAAACCTCTATCTCCTACTCTAGTTGATTAGATCAAAGAAATTCATCTACGAAGATTGAAGGAACAATAGACAAGCAAATGAGAAAAGTACATAAGCTTGAAGGAAATAGGCCAAGTATATATTGAATGGAAAGCCACAAAGAGGCACTTACAAATCATGGATGATGATGCAACACTTCTCCAAGCTCTCCTCGTCCAGCCCTTGCATGAATCTTGACATCAAAAACATTGATGCTTCCTCCGAGATCAAAGGTTTGATACTTCAAATGTTCCCCCCTTCACCTTGGAAATTCCCTCAATATATAGGCTTGAGAGGCAGAACTACCATGCGAAAATGAGGGGTATGGTTGAGGATATGGCTCCTTAAGGCTTGGATTGGATCCTAAAGTGAATCCCAAGCATGAGGGTCAAACACAACTAACCCTTCATAAATGCTAAAAAATGGGTCGAATTTTCCAAGGAAAAAGTGTGTTTTGACCTAGAAATGATGGGTTTCCTCGTCCCATATAACTTAGGGGTCATGGACAATTGTTTTAATGGTGTCAAGGGGTGGTGACACCTCACAAAGTGAATGCGACACTTGTGAAGGTTCATACGACACTTGCGACAATGCATGTGACACTTACCGAGGTGCATACGTCACTCTGTGACACTTAGGGTGCGTAACTCAAGTATGACATTTCGGCGTGTAACAATTGGGAGAGTTGAGCTCCCCTACATGGGGAGAATGTAGTCCTTCCGATGTTTGAAGAAATGTCACTTATGTGAGATCCTTAAGGTTGCTCTGGGTTTCAGCCCTGTAAGGAGCATGTGCCACATTTTGTGAGAAGATTTCATCCCTTTCAAAGGAAGGATAATCAAGCGATTTGTATTTCCCATTTGCATATTTTTCTAATAGAATATTCTGTGGAGTTGTCTACTTGCACTCTCTGGAAAAATGATCATATTCGTGGCATGCTTTTCATTTGAAGGGTAATTGTTCATAATCTAGATTTTTGGTATGGGTCTAGTTATCAAGCAACGATTTTGTTTCTTTGGGAACTCCTTTCTCTAGGTCCACTTTCACACAGATCTTGGCACAAGTGAACACGCTTAATTTGGGTTTATATCTATTGATATAGTGACCCAATGTATTTTCAATGACAATTAGAACCTTGTTGCTCCAATAATGAAGGGGAAAATGAGGTATACAAACCCACACTAGTACAACTAATGGAACATTGACCTATGGATCAAAGTCCAAAATCCATCTGTTCAAATACATGCCCATTGCACCCATAAAATATGGGCCATTTTTTAAAATCGGGTTTTTCTCTCTCTCAAACAAGAGTGCATAATATCCTTTATTACAAAAATAGTGAAAAAGGTTTGCTTGTATCAAAGGCTTCCAGTTCTTCGAGATCCATAAATTAATTGCCCTAGGAGAGGGCCACAATTCAACGATCCCTCACTCTACTAGGGCAATGGCTTTATGCCAAGATGTTGCAAAGGAGATCTTTACTTCAAGAATTTCCTAAGCATGTTTGACAAAGCACGAGGGCACATGTGATGATTTGGGAGTTTTCTTCTTGGATGAAATGAGGGCCTAAAAGGTAACCTTGTCAAAGAGACGGGGTAGAGGAGGAGCACCCCCCCTTTGTTACACACCAAAATGTTGAGCTTAACTGTCACATCAATTATGCACCTAAGTGTCGTAAGTGTTGTAACTTCGACACCATGAAAAAACATTTGTCATAATCCTCAGTCATTGTGGAAGAGAAAAACACATCAAGATAAGGTTGAAATATCACTTTTTCCCTTGGGGTTTGATCAATTTTTGAAGGTCAACGCTCCCCATCCCATGTATAGGGGGTGTTGATATGATTTCAACGCTCTGTGTTCACTCTTTGGGGAGCATTGCCAATACTCTCTATTCAACTTTAGGGGAGCGTTGATGTGGTCAAAAGGAGTTGTAACCATCCCACTTTTTTCTAAGGGAAGAAATATGAGGAGAATCAAATTTGTTCGGGTCAAGGATTTGAGCTACCCTACTTGGATCTATCCTAGGAAACCTCAAGAAATCAAATCCCAACCCATGGAGTAAAATCCTCAACTATTTCCCAAAATATCTCATGATGGTTGAACCCCTAACTACTATATAATGAGTCCATTCCAAGATGAAAAGGGGAGGAGACTTACAAAGCATCATACTTATGACTCTGTGAGAAACAAAGGGCTAGACATGAGAGCTTGGAGGAGGTTGCAACAACATCAACAATTGGTTTGTAAGTATTCCACCATGTTTTTCCATTAATGAATAAACTTGGTCTATTTCCTTCATACTCATGTCTTTGATTCATGTATGTCTATTGATGTAAATTATTCGTAGTTAGATCTATATTAAGATAACGATATCGTGTAGAGTAGGGTGTTCTCTTTGGATTCTTTGCAGGTTCTCTCTAGTGCCAAGGAACTTGATCAACCAAGACAGAAATTGTAGCAACAAGGACAACCTTCGTTCAAGAGGTAAGTTATTAACCTTGTTCCTCTCATTTAAGTCGTTGAAGTATATCTAGAGGGATGTTAGCGTCCACTTGTTAGCTTCTGTCTTTGGGTCGATAACGATCTTGATCCCAAAGGGGGGTTGCACCTGTCCACAGGGGTGACTTAACCATAACAGAAAACTGGCGACCATATTGGGGACTACTCTCTAGTCTTTCCTTGGTAGTCTCTAGCCTTTTGAATCTTCTTTGTTTCATTTATCTTCTTGATTTTGATACTTTGATGCTTGTTATTGGGCTTTTCCCTGATATTTCCCAAGTTTGGGCAAACTTTTCTGTCATTTTAATCATTTCCAGATATCAACGCTCCCCCGGGGTGGCTTACAGGAAGTTGAATACCTAAATCAATGCTCTCTATGTAATTATGTTTGTTCCATTAGTTTTTATGTGCATGGAAAATATTCCTATTTTTTGGTGTTCTGGAATATTAATTTGCTTAGAGCTAGTCTAGAAGCTTATTATTAGTGTTGTGTGCAGAACCGGTTGTCAATGTAAAAAATATAAATAAATGAGAGATAAATACATCCAAGTAAATGTATGTCCAATGGACGTAGTTTGGGTGGTTGGGAGGAATGATTGTTACCCTCCCCACTTAGATTCAATTCCTTGTAAGCGATATGTGATGCCTTTAAATGGGTCCATACGACGTTCTTGTTTTTTTTGTTTTGTTATTTTATTTTATATTTTTCCAGCTAGACCGAGCCTAGGCTGGGGCTAGCCCTAATGTTGAATGGAAGAACCATCTGCCCATGAGTGGGATGCTGGTTGAGCCTAGGTTGAGGCCAACCCTAATGTTGGATAGAAGAACCATCTGCCCACGAGTGGGATGTTGTCTATAAGAAAGAAAGAATGAAATTATTTTAACGTCCACGAGGCTAACAATAGCCTATGGGACAGACCGCCTCACACACTGATTACTGCATTTCTGCCCTTTTCCTGTTCAACTTGATGATGAGCGCCCCCAACTTCTCCACTGTCCCGTCGCTGAATAAATTATCCCAAGAGTTAATTGTCAAGATACTTTCATAGTTGTCCCTACTGTCTTTGAAGGCTTCATACTCTAAAATGAAATGTTTTTCTGTTTCCACTTTCTTCCCAAGCTTCCTTTCCTTTGGTCTTTTCCAGCGCCCAGTTTCACAACGGAGTTGAAGATATATTGGCCCCCATGTAATCTTTTTGATATGATTGTAAGTGGGGTTAAACTCTTCAATATGATACTCTTTCTTTCTCCCTAGCCCTTTAACCCAAGTTCACTTGTGGAACCTATTGATAACAAAAATCCCCAATATTTCAGTGGAGGTAGCGAGTACCGGTCTTCCGTACCATAAACCACATGTAAAAAACAAAAAAAAAACAGTGGTAGATGGAAGAACCATCTGTCCATGAGTGAGATGCTCTCTATATGAAGCTCTTGTTGTGTCTTCCGTGCTGTAAGCCACATGAAAAGAAAAAACAAAAAAAACAAACACACAATGGTAGATGGAAGAACCATCTGTCCATGAGTGAGATGCTCTCTATATGAAGGTTCTTGTTTGTTGATGGAAGAACCATCTGTCCATGAGTGAGATGCTCTCTATATGAAGGCTCTTGTTTGTTGATGGAAGAACCATCTATCCATGAGTGAGATGCTATGTATATGAAGGCTCTTGTTTGCTGATGGAGTCCATGAGTGAGATGCTTACTCTCTATATGAAGGCTCTTGTTTGTTGTTGAGTCACCAATATTTTAGTGGACTTAGCTCTTATTCGGTATCGTAAACCCCATGTAAAAAAAAAGACAACATCCAATTAAAAGTACAGGTACAAACGCTTGGCAGGTACAAAATAAAGATTCCAAATGGTTTTGAAAAGGGAGGCAATACTTCCTTTCCTAGTAATAGGACTCGTTCTTTTATCATTCGCTCGAGTCACTGGAAATGCATATGCAAGCAATGGGTGACGCGAGAGCATGGGACGAGGACAAGTACAGGAGCAGCATTTTGGAAGACAGGGCTCTGGAGGCGCGCACGGTGTTCAGCACAGTGTTTGCTCCCACAACCTCCAAGACAACATCTCCAGATGTTATAGTGGCAGCCTCCAGCGATGGAAGTATTGCACCCTATTCTATTGCCGCCTGCATTTCTGCTACTTCTTCTTCGTCTTCTTATTCTGGTTATGTATGTTAATGCAACAACCCTATCCGTCTCTCATTTTTTTCTTCTACCAGATTTGATTAAATAATGCTCCAAGTCATTTCAATATCTACAGTGCTTAATTTCTTGATTAATTATTTATCTCGTCTTTATTGCAGCCATTGGGCCCCTCTGAGAGCAAATGGCACCATCAGTGAGTAAATTGAATTTGAAGGTCGTCCGTGTATATTTTATTTTAGTGAATAATAATATATCCGTCTAAGTACTTTTATGTGTTTTTGGGGAAGGTCTGTGCTTGACTGCCCAGTGGCAGAACCCCTTTGTTCTCTTTCAGGACACAGTGGTCCTGCATATGACCTAAAATTCTATGGTGAAGGCGAGGATTCATTATTATTGAGGTTTGTATTTTGCACTTTCAGTATTTCAAGTGAGGATAGCGCAAATGCACATTTTGAAATTACGAGCTGTAAACTTATGTTTTAATGAAAAAAATTATTCGAGTTTTCTTAATTATTTGATAACAACCTAACAATTTGCTCTTTTCCGCACATTATTTTCTTTGGTTTTAAAGTTGAAATGAATCAAGCTTCTTTTAGTTTGTTTCTCTCTTTTAACATCCTCTGAGGCCTACCTAGTCTATACGACTTCTTTTCAGTAGAGTCAAAAAATGAATTTTATATAAAACTTGATTAACAATTTCAAGTTTTAAAGATTGTGTTTCTGTTATCACACAAAGCTGCCCTAAAGGTGAACAGACTGGAGTGACAACTATAGGCAGCTGAGCCCTGTCACTTGCTAAGTGCCTCTCTGTCAGGGCTAGTGTTTTTCCAGCCACAGGGGGTATCCCTAAAGTGTTTGTATGCTGTTTTTTCTGTGGATTAATTTGAAACAGATCATCACACTAAGCCGTTCTCAAAGCACCCAAAAAAACACCCGAGGACAGTAAAACTTGTAAATAAAGTTGCAGAAATTGGGATTAGTTTCGCTAGTAAATTTCAGCAGCAAAGACAGAAAGGAATGAAGAGAGAATATGTGCCTTGAGTGGAAGATAGATTCAAAACAAAGGCTGAAAATTAACAACACAAGCCCTGCTCACGCAATTGCACACAGAAAACAACTTCAAAAGTTCAAAGAGCTGAATGCATAGAAGAACTCATCTGATACATTAGCATAGAGATGGGAAATTCACCATAGATACAATAAACCAAGGGCTGCCCTGTGAATCTTTGGCGTGCAGCAATGGAAGTGCTGTTAAGTCTGTTAAGAATGGAAGAATGTGGTTGCAAAGAGCTCCTGAAACGTGCAAAAGAAAATCCCAATCTCGTGCACCAAGAGTCTCCACTCGTCTTTAGAGAGAGAGAGAGAGAGCCCTAGATGTGAGAGAAAGGAGGAGATTGAACTGTAAGTCAAACCCTCTGCATAGCATCCAACTTCCCCTCTATGTGATGTGCTCCATTAATATATCCTCCATTAATTTGCTTTGTATCAAGAATAGCTGTCCTCTTTTAATTCCACAAAAAGCAAGCTGCAAA
>ML802917.1:274063-284269 GCA_009831015.1 Picea engelmannii
CCCAATGCTCTAGCAAATCATCTGTACCATAAAACTCTCTCAGAAAGCACTAGGAATGATGGTGAAGACCCTGCAAGAAGAACCCAAGTGATGGAATCTCCAAAAACCCTGCCAATCTCCTACAACGAATCTCTCTCCAAGGATGGTGCGCCCCTCTTTCTGAAAACTCTCAACTGGTGCACCCTCTCTCTATCTACACATGAAATTGATGTAGAATCCCTCTGCAACTGAGTAGATATGGAACTAGAATGGTGTGGGAGCGTATTGCAACTCTGAGACCAAGCTTGGGACAAGCTAGGTGGAATCTTTCACCACCGAATTGTCCTCTAGGGTTTGTTAAGTAAAAACCCTCAAACCCCCAAGAGATGGGCTCACTAGCTAAAGCCAGATATCAAAATAAGATCATACATGAATGCCTGAGAAGAGGCCCTTGCCTTTTCTTTATACTTTTGGCTCACTTTGTCCCTCCAAAGTGACTTTTATTTTATTAATATTTAATTAATTAATTAAATAACTTTAATTAATTAATTAACCTTTTTACCTCTGAAAAGCTCCTTATCTCTCCTTGTGGCTTCCCTGGCCACTGAAAGTCACTTCTAGCCATCCCATCCTGTAGTGTTTCTCCTTGCGATTCCAATGAGCTATTACACTGAGAGGTTCCTCCAAGTAATGTGCCCAAAATGACCTCTTCAGTGATTTCAATTAACTTATAGCTCAAAATCATGGAAATCGTCGGAATGCAACGAAACCAAAGCCAACCTGTGCGGAATGGCTCATAATGATGGAATATGATCATCAATGCAAGCTGGACCCCACAATGCCTCTCAAATACCCCTGTACTCGCTATAACATCCATCTGGCTACTCTGGTCATCATAAATCTCTGCACTGTGATGATGTCCCAAAGTGGGGACATTACAGAGGAGGGCTAACTCTATAGGATAGAAACTCCATGAATAAATCTCATGCAAGGCAAGGATATGAGGGTTTTATGGCACATGTTCTTGCTGAAAATAAGAAAGCAAGTTAGGGACCAAAAATATCAAAAAGTGAAGTGTCATAAAAATAGCATGGACCCTATCTAACCAAGGCACACTCTCTAAACTTGGGATGAACAAATTTAGGCTTATACTCATGCATGCAAGGCTTCTTTAAGGCAAACAAACCCCTCATGCATGCAAATTTCTACTTTTATGATTTCCAAATTTGAGTTTCCCCGAAATACCAACTCCATATGCATGCATGTCTGATCTAGTCAACTCGAATCTCTTAATAGAGCAAGATAGCTTAGGAAAGCAAATCACTCCACCTGGATGATGTCATAAATACCACATCATAAATCAATCATCATAAGTGCTATGATATTTCTATATTCAGTTGTCATGTGTCCAAATACAATGCAATTGTGATTCACTTGGTAACCACTGAAATCCAACCACTCTTCCTCCATCCAAATTGGAACTCAACAACAAATCCAACATTGCACTTTGGAACGGTGAACCATGACACTACCCCTCCACATGCTAAAAATAGACATGCCAAAAATAGTAGTTCCACCTAAAAAATAGGAGTCTAGAAATATCAAGATAACATCTATGGAAACACTTAATATAAATAGCATGTCTAAAAATAGATGTTGCTAAAAATAGCGCTACCTTGCATGTCATTGAAAATGGTCTCATTAGACTCATCTATCTTCAAGGAATCGAGATATGTGCTTTGATTCGACATGCAAGCTATATAGCCTTGATTGCTCTAAATAACAAGTCCTTAGAATTTGATGAAACTCAAAGTAGAGAAGCTATTGAACCATAGGAAACCTTGAATGTACTCAAGAATGCACTAGTTTGATGAAATCAAATTGGCAATTAACCCTCCAATTGATCCATAAACAATAGGCCTATGGTCCATCTGTCTGGCCAACACAGATCGTCAATGTGGAATGAAAGTGTAATGTCTTTGCAATTCACCAACAAGCCGAGTTTAAAGCTTCTCAATCTCTATTAAGATTTGGTTTCAATGCTTGTTTGTTTGCTTGAGGTGCCAAGGCCAATGCCCAACAATGTAAGCAAGTCCAATTTTGACCTTACAACTTTGTTATGTTAGCTTTCAAGGTCACTCCAAAAGAAACATAAACAAATAATTGATATGCCGATGAATATTACTTCCACTACAAGTGGGGGTCAAAGTAGAAGTTATCACGGGGGTAGAAATGTATCAAGTTCTTTCCAAGAACCCTATAAAAGCCCAAATCAACAGAAGATTGAATTAGGATGGGCAAACTCCTTTACAATTCGACAGTTCTGCTCAACGCTTAGAAGATCCTATCGTCTCAGTTCCTCAACGACTACTAACTCAAGAATGAAGAATCAAGAGACAATAATTACAAGCCAGAGCAAGAGATAATATATATATGCTTTGAGGACAAAGCATTTTTAAGGGGAAGGCAATGTTATGAACATAATATATGTAGAAATTGATATAATAAATAATAATTAAATATAATAATTAAACACATCATAAATAAAAAGTCATGTCTTATCTAAAGGATGTGTCTATTCATGAAAGGGCACCCATCTGAGGATATATAAACGGGCCCTCATTCTAATTGTAATCATCTCATAACTTATTCATTATTCATATTATTACTATCCTATATGGATTTTTGTGTATTATCCTATTTATATTGGATATTCTTTGTGTGGGGGAACTTTGTTCGTCTCAACATATTACAATTTTCCATTCTTGTTCACACCGTGGAGGTAAACGTCAACATACTTGCTAATAATTTTTTTTCAATTTTTTTTTTGAATTAATTCAGTTCACGCTAGATTGGTAGGTAGCCCCCCGCTACTAGCTCTTAGCAACGTGTCACCTCTTCTAGATGGAGAGACATCTCCAAGACTAGGTTCATATCATCTGGCTAGTTTTCTATGTAGAGTTTCTTTCCTTTGGCATCAGAGGTAGGAGAATTTTGACTTTAGAGGAGGTCCCCCTCTCTCCTTCATTTGACGACAACCATTTGGAGTATTGTGGTTCTTTGTCTTGAACTCGGCACCATAGCATTGTATTTCTTCTTTTTGGCGTTGTGATAGTTGCGCTCAGATCATTTAGGTTAGCATTGTTTCTTGCTTTTATAGAAGTGGCCTTCGCACTCCCACTTTGTATCGCCACTTATGTACCGAGTAGTCCATTGACCTAATTTTGGTCATTTGTTGGACATTAATAAACTTATCTTATCTTATTTGACCAGATTTTGGAGAAGTCCGTGGTTCTGTTCTAGAAAGGTATGTTGACTTTTGCAAATTAAACATTTTAAATGTTTCTTTATGACCGGGTTTAAGGTTTATATGCACTATTAAAGACATTTTTGTTAAAATCCAAAAACTTTGTACATTTCTATGCACAAAAGTGATCTTTAGAAGATAAAAATAGCTATGAATTTCCTTTTGTTGTCTGCAAATTAGGGCAGGTTGGTTCTTCTCCAATTGCAAGTGCTTGTATGGCGGGCGGACATTTGTCTTTGAGAAAGTCACTCTTAAATTTTTGGCACATGGCAGGCAGATCTATACTCAGAAAACTAAACCCTAACTGGTAGGAAACTTAAAACATAAATTTCAATCAAAACAATAAAGTTTGAACACTAGATCTGCATACACGGACAATCTGAAATTACGAAAATCAAGCGACATAATTGCAGCAATCACTCACATCACTCTTTGATAACTTAGAAAGAAAAGATTACAACAAACTTGCCAATCACTATTAAAGACAAATATAACTATCTAACACTGGTGTGCCCTCTTACTTTTATAGAACGAGAAGAGGGGCTTACAATGAATTTGGACTTCTCCATTGGTTCGCCTCTTTAGACAAGGCAAAACCCTAACCCTAGGTGCCCTCCTGCATGGATAAGGCTGCCAGGGATAGTGCGCCCCAACTAGTGAACACTGTAGCATGCATGCATGTGCCTCCTTGGGATCTACGCCTCCTCTCAAAGTAGATCATCCTTGTGCAATGCACCCCATCTATTCTTGGGATCTGTGCCCTACTTTAAATATAGAAAAGCATGTCCCTAAACAAAAATATTGCAAAATTGCTAAAGATAGAGCATGTGTGCATGCATTCACACCCTACTTCATTGCTGTTGTGCCCTCCTACAATCTCCTACTGTGCCTCCATCAATGAAAATAGGGTTGCACATAGATTGAGGCTGTGCTTTTGGACTGAATCTGTTGAAGCATGCCATGTTGAAGGAGGATCACCTCAGAGCAAGGTAATTCTAACACTCCCTCTTTGTAAGGAAAGTGTTGTCCACCAAACCAAGTCTCTCCCTCAACATTTCAAACTTCCCCGTAGCTAGGGGTGTGGTCAAAATGTTTGCCACTTGCGAATTTGAAGGAACATACTCAAGCACAACTGCTCCCTTCTGAACTTTGTTTCTAAAGAAATGGTACTGAATGTCAATGTGCTAGGAAAAATTATGAAATATTGGATTGTTAGAGAGCTTGATGCAACAACTCTGATTGTCACAGTAAACCATAATGGGCTCCAACATCTAATCGGTCAACTCTGTGATGAATGTGTGAAGCTATATAACTGCACAACAAGTAGAGGAGGCTTCCATATACCTTGCTTCTTCTGAACTAAGTACAATTGCCCATTGCTTCCTATTGAACTAAGAAATCATAACTGTGCCCATGCTGACACAAAAAACCTGAAATACTCTTTCTAGAACTTGCATCTCCCGCTCAGTCAAATTCAACAAAACAATGTAACAACAACTCACCTCTCCCACATACCTCAAGCCATAATGCATTGTGCCCTTCAAGTATTAGAGCACATGCTTAGCACCTTTCCAATAGAATCTGCTTGGCTTCAACCATGTACTGGCTCAATGTATTCACTGCAAAACATGTGTTAGGTCTAGTATTCACATGATATGTTAGGGATCCAATCAACTACGTATACAAATAAGGATCTACCAAATCGGAATCTAAATCAGCAGACAACTTTAGATTTGGAACCATAGGAGTGACTAAGGGTTTGCAATCCAGCATATGAAAGCTCTTCAGAATCTCTACTGTGTACTTTCCGTGTCCAAGGAAGATCTCACTTGTACCCCACCAAACCTCTAGACCCATAAAGTAATGCATAATGCCTATGTCATTCATATCAAATTCATTGTCTAGCTTCTTACACCATGCAATTAGCTTCTTAGAACTACTTGTAAGGATCAGATCATCTACATACAGGACCAAGATAAGGAGATTAGATTTATCAAACAAGTAATAAAGATTAGGATTTGCAATAATCTTGGTGAAGCCTAAATTCACCAAGCACTCATTAATCCATGAGTATCACGCATGTGGTGCCTGCTTCAACCCATAAAGGGCCTTCTTTAGTCTGCACACATGGGTATCTCACCCATGCACCTCAAAACCCCTTCACTGATTTATGTATACTTCCTCCTTAATCAGACCGTTCATAAAAGTAGTCTTTACATCTATCTGGTATAGAGGCCAACTGAAAATTGATGCTAATGCCATGTTGACTCTGATAGAAGTATACCTGACAATTGGAGTAAAGGTATCGTCATAGTCAACTACCTATGTCTAAGAGATTCCTCTTGCAATGAATCCGGCCTTGTACTTCTCTATGCTCCCATCAGTGACATGCATGATTTTGAACAACCATCTAGAATCTATCACTAATTTCCCCATTTGTTTTGGCACAATCTCCCAGACATCATTCTAAAGGATGGGGTTATACTCCTCTATTATGGCAACCTGTCATACTTTCTATGTAGCGACTTCCTCATAGTTGGAAGGCTCTGAATTAATAATATAAGACATCAGTGCAACATAATTAGGAGGGGGATGACTCACCTGGAAAGAAGATTTTGGCACTCCTTGCTCCTGTGCGTCTTGCAAAGTCTGGGTCAGCTATCTTGGCTTCCTGGCTGAACTAGATGGTAAAGAAGCACCTATTCCTTTTTTGCAAACTTGCTGATCTGAATCTGATTTTGCTGTAATTTGTGGATCAGCTTCTGGGACAACATGATTTTCTCCCTTTTCAACCTCTACAGGAGGCTTTTGAGACATAGAGGACCATGCACTCTCATCAAACTTGACATATCTGCTTATCATTGTTTTCTGCAGCATTGGAATATAGATCCGGTAAGCCTCAGAGGTCTTATTGTAACCAACAAATATACCCTTGATTCTTGAGGGTTCCAACCTAGTCCTCTTCTTATCATGCCCATGAATATAAATAGGGAAACAAAACACATGAAATTTTCTCACTGGTGAAGGTTTCCTATAGTGTCTTGGCCTTAAATATATTGTGAGGGCACCTGTTGAGAATGTAGACAATGGTGTTGCATGCCTTTGCCCAAAGACACACGGGTAGATCTAGATCATGAATCATTTCCTCCACTATCTCTATGATGGACATGTTCTTCCTCTTTGGAACCCCATTTTGCAAAGGGTTGTAAGGTGCTGTCAACTCCCTCTTGATTCCTGCTTCCCTGCGAAAGGAATCAAAGTCTTTGGAGGTGTACACCACCCTAAGTCACCTGGTTCGAGTTTGAATTCGAATTCAATGACATTGAAGTTCGACAAAAAATCATCAATAAAAATTTTGGTAATAAAATTCGGAATAAAATTTGAATACTACACAATTTGAAGAATTAAATACAAATGTAATAAAATGAAAAAGTTTTTACTCCCATTAAAGAAAAAACCATCTTACAACTTAAAATATACATCATGAAGTATTATTTCATTAAAGGTACTGATAACAATCACTAAATGCACCATAATTAATGAAGATAAGATTGTGTCGCCATATAGAAATTCCCTTTTATACATTAATTTGTGCATAATTAATACCTTCTTGGCCAATTTGAGACCCTATAATCATACATGAGATTGAGATAAGCATTAGAGATTGTGAATAAAAATAACTTGTTTTGTAACTTATAAATTAGATTTGTCATTATTGTAGGGTATTAAGTCAGCGAGATGTTTCTGGAAAAAGGAACCTACACACTAGAGGCTAATGGGAATAGCGATTTAACTCTCGGTTCATTTATATAATCTTCGATTCATGCCTGGAGACAAGTATGGACTGAGCAAGGACATAGACAAGGGTGTCGGTGTCGGGATCTAGAGTTTACGCACGTTGCGAAATAAATTGGAATGAAAACTACTCCATCGTTGAGTGTCTCGAGCCTTGGGGGAAACAAAAACGATGAGCGGTGGGCTAGGGTTTGATTTTTTCAATTTTTTTTCTCTGTTGAATTCCAGGTCGAATTTCAAGGAACCTACGCAGTTTCAGGTGAATTTATTCCCTTGGAATTCGGGTTTGAGATCAAGTTCGGGTTCAACTTGAGATTCGTCGAACTAGGGACGAATTTGTTAGAAAAGCCTTCAGGTTCGACGAATTTTGAATTTCAAGCGAAAAATGCGCCAAATGCGGTGACTTAGATTCCACCTTTGTCAAACCTCAATGCCTTAATCTTCTTACTTGTCTTTGAAGACTTCACCCTTGGTCTTCATAAATTAATTTTAGGTCTTTCTAGAGGAATCATCAATGAAGGAACGTAGTAAATGTTAACTGTTAGTGAAACAGGAGGCATTGGTCCACATACGTCTGAATGGATCAGATCAAGAATCCCTCTTGATATATGCTCATTGCTAGGGGAAGTAGTCTTGGAATGCTTGCTGAGTGCATAGCCCTTGCACACTCTTGTCTTCTCGATCTTGAAGTCCAACTATTCTTGCACCATGTCCTTCAAGAGAAGAGGTATTGCTCCATAGTATAGGTGACCAAAGCTTGCACAATTTGTCATTGTCATGCACTAAAGCTCCATGTTTGATCAGATCATAAAGAAGCCTATAAAGGCCTCCCTCTTGCATACCTTTGGCCAAAACTTGACCAGGGTCTTAGCTAAGATCTTTGATAATAATCCATTGATCATCAAACTCAGCGACACACCGAAGAGTCAAGATTTGTCATTGCTAAATTTGAAAGAAGATTCTTTGTTAAGCCATGAACATACAAGACATCATCTAGCTCAAGAAGATCACTTGATGGCATGCGAAAAGGGACATTGATATGACTCCAAGGCAGGCATATATGGGGTTTAATGTATATGCAATAGGGGTTGGGCTAATAATGAGTGAATAGGTATATATATAGGTCATGTAGTCATTATGAACATATGAACATGTGATTTGGATGTGTTATCCCCCAGTTTAGGGATAACTAAGGAGATTATGTCTCGAGGCCCACAGGTCCTAGACATAGAGTACCGAGAGCCAGATCGACTTGAGCATGGCCCTGGAGGGCCCATCTTTTCATTCTTCAGCGTCTCCACTTTGTCAGCAACAACAACATCTATCACCTTGGCCTGGTTCGGTAGCAAAGATGGATCTTGCTCCATGAGGTAATGAGACCGGGTATCATGGTATGTGTCACTCTAATCCTCAAAACCTTTCAATATGTACATTCAATTCTTTTTGCTTCTAATGGGTGCTTGGATCTTATACCTCTCCACTTGACCATATCTGGGGGAAATGATAGGATGCCCTAGTAAGCTGGTACCCATAGGGTTTGAGTTGCCACTGGGGGGATTCATGAGAAGCCATCGTCCACTCCCACCATACTCACCATTTTCCATCTTTCTCCCGCTCATCCATCCCATTACACTGGTCCGGGCATTGGGTTGGCCAAATATTTAAGGGTTGTACCTTACCTTGTGGGAAGAAGGGGCTAAAGGCCCAGAAGGTAAAAGTAGCTGGCAAAAGATAGAAGCCAAAGAATGAAACCTTGAGATGCTTCGCCCAGGGATCCCCGAGAAAGCAGTAAAAAGCTTCTCAACAAGAAACATAGGGACCCATAAAAATAATAAAACAAGACCTAGTTAGAGGATAGGGGGTCTCATCACGAGCCAACATATTAGGTCCATGGGCATGTAGCGGAATGACACTACCAGTAGCTGGTCACCACGCCAGGGTAGTGACTCTTGGTGGCATAGCCAAGAGAAAGGGGGTCTCATCACGAACCAACCTTCTCATTTTCGTGAAAGGCTTGTGGGTAACATTGCCACCATTGGTCACCACACCAGGGCAGTGTCCCCTAACTAGCTTTTTGAAAGAAAAAAACAAAAAAAATAAAGACAAAAGGCATGAATGGGTTTGGAAACATTTGCATTCATGAGAGGTGCAGCTCACCCTCTACAGAGGCACCCACAGGTAAGCCATACATTTCCCTACTATCACTGCACCCCTTGCCCAGACATCCCTTACCACCTCATCCACTCACATGGCTTAGATTTGATTTCTCCCGGAAACATCCCACATCCAGTGAGCATTAGCACAATAGGACGTCCTAGCGTCTCCTTCGAACTTGGTTTGTAGATTAGTATAATGTCTTTGAGCACTTGTCCGGGTAAAGGGGGTTTTATGCACATGTTTAATAACTTGATGATTAGATGTGATTGACATTGCTATGATTCCTATGACTTATGAGCCCATGGAGGGCGTACGTGTTGATGTTACAGGAGCATACCCGATGGATAGGTACCCTTATGGACAGGTACACATGAGGAGATGATCAGTTCAGACCTCCATGGGGCTAAAATCCCACCAGATGGATGCTGAGACCTTAGCAGGGGGCAGAGACAGATCATAGGATTGCACCGGAGAAAGAGGAGGACGTTCCACCAGAGGCAGCTTGGCAGGCTCGTACCCAGGGGGGTTGTGCCCTTTCCACCAGGACGTAGGCCTTAGAAGGCCCATGACGTCACCAAGGACACCTATGACGTCATCCAATGCTTTTGGAGGTTTTGGGAGGCAGTTGTGTGCCAAGTGGCATGTGTGGCAGGTTCTCGAGGCCCAAGAAGGCCTAACGTTTTGCCCCAGGAGGCCAACGTTGCCCTAAAAGGGCCTAATGTCACCCTAAAAGGGCATGACATCATCATTTATGCTTGATTTAAGGTTTTAATTGTGACATTTAATGTAAAACAGTATTTTTGATGTAAACTGGCCATGTCAGCCTTTTTTTTGACCTAAAGTAAAATTAATGGTCATTGGTATTGTATAAGTAGAGAGCCAAAACTCTCATTTTATCATCATCTTTCACTCACACTTGTGTGAGGTCTGAAATTTGCGGCCCTCATTAGGGTTTTGGACTGAAATTC
>ML802917.1:284369-316401 GCA_009831015.1 Picea engelmannii
GTGTTTTTCTCTTCCACAATGACTGAGGATTATGACAAATGTTTTTTCATGGTGTCGAAGTTACAACACTTACGACACTTAGGTGCATAATTGATGTGACAGTTAAGCTCAACATTTTGGTGTGTAACAAAGGGGGGGTGCTCCTCCTCTACCCCGTCTCTTTGACAAGGTTACCTTTTAGGCCCTCATTTCATCCAAGAAGAAAACTCCCAAATCATCACATGTGCCCTCGTGCTTTGTCAAACATGCTTAGGAAATTCTTGAAGTAAAGATCTCCTTTGCAACATCTTGGCATAAAGCCATTGCCCTAGTAGAGTGAGGGATCGTTGAATTGTGGCCCTCTCCTAGGGCAATTAATTTATGGATCTCGAAGAACTGGAAGCCTTTGATACAAGCAAACCTTTTTCACTATTTTTGTAATAAAGGATATTATGCACTCTTGTTTGAGAGAGAGAAAAACCCGATTTTAAAAAATGGCCCATATTTTATGGGTGCAATGGGCATGTATTTGAACAGATGGATTTTGGACTTTGATCCATAGGTCAATGTTCCATTAGTTGTACTAGTGTGGGTTTGTATACCTCATTTTCCCCTTCATTATTGGAGCAACAAGGTTCTAATTGTCATTGAAAATACATTGGGTCACTATATCAATAGATATAAACCCAAATTAAGCGTGTTCACTTGTGCCAAGATCTGTGTGAAAGTGGACCTAGAGAAAGGAGTTCCCAAAGAAACAAAATCGTTGCTTGATAACTAGACCCATACCAAAAATCTAGATTATGAACAATTACCCTTCAAATGAAAAGCATGCCACGAATATGATCATTTTTCCAGAGAGTGCAAGTAGACAACTCCACAGAATATTCTATTAGAAAAATATGCAAATGGGAAATACAAATCGCTTGATTATCCTTCCTTTGAAAGGGATGAAATCTTCTCACAAAATGTGGCACATGCTCCTTACAGGGCTGAAACCCAGAGCAACCTTAAGGATCTCACATAAGTGACATTTCTTCAAACATCGGAAGGACTACATTCTCCCCATGTAGGGGAGCTCAACTCTCCCAATTGTTACACGCCGAAATGTCATACTTGAGTTACGCACCCTAAGTGTCACAGAGTGACGTATGCACCTCGGTAAGTGTCACATGCATTGTCGCAAGTGTCGTATGAACCTTCACAAGTGTCGCATTCACTTTGTGAGGTGTCACCACCCCTTGACACCATTAAAACAATTGTCCATGACCCCTAAGTTATATGGGACGAGGAAACCCATCATTTCTAGGTCAAAACACACTTTTTCCTTGGAAAATTCGACCCATTTTTTAGCATTTATGAAGGGTTAGTTGTGTTTGACCCTCATGCTTGGGATTCACTTTAGGATCCAATCCAAGCCTTAAGGAGCCATATCCTCAACCATACCCCTCATTTTCGCATGGTAGTTCTGCCTCTCAAGCCTATATATTGAGGGAATTTCCAAGGTGAAGGGGGGAACATTTGAAGTATCAAACCTTTGATCTCGGAGGAAGCATCAATGTTTTTGATGTCAAGATTCATGCAAGGGCTGGACGAGGAGAGCTTGGAGAAGTGTTGCATCATCATCCATGATTTGTAAGTGCCTCTTTGTGGCTTTCCATTCAATATATACTTGGCCTATTTCCTTCAAGCTTATGTACTTTTCTCATTTGCTTGTCTATTGTTCCTTCAATCTTCGTAGATGAATTTCTTTGATCTAATCAACTAGAGTAGGAGATAGAGGTTTCTCTTTGTTCCCTATTGTAGGTATCAAGTTGTGCTAGGGAGTTTAGAGATCAAGCTCGGATTGGAAGCAGTGAGGACGAACTTCGAAACAAGGTGCATCACACCCTTTCTCCCTCTCTCTTTCTAATTCGTTAATCGAGTTTAAAGGGATGTTAATGTCCACTTGTATTTTTTTGTCTTGGTATTAGGGGTTTGTAATCAAAGGGAGGTTTCATTTGTCCATAGACAAAACATTATGTAACAGAAATTGGTGACTCCGCTGGGGAGGGACTTTGACTAGTCTTTCCTTAGATTGTCCTTAGATCCCTTGCTTGTGATTAGATCTTGATTGCTTGTTGCTTCTTTCTGATCTATTTCCCTTCCCTCTTCTTCACTAAAGAGATCACAGAGTCATTGATTCGGTTTATGTTGAGTCTGAGCCTTTGAAAGCCTTATTTTTTAGTTCTCTAAATAGGTGGTGCTCCCCTGCTGTGTACACCAGGGCACCATTGCTTGGGTGGCGCTCCACTGCAGTGTATACCAGAGCGTCATGGTGCTCTATCCCTTTGATAATAGGGGTGTCTATGCCTTGTTTTAGGCCTTTCTACCTATTTTTGCTTGCTCTTTCTCAATCTGATTTTGAGGGGCCTTTTTCCCAGGGAATTGTAATTGTTTTTTACCTTTTTTGGATTGTGGATTTGATACTTATCACTGATTTTTGGTCTTTGTTGAGCTTGTACACCTCTTCTACGTTGCGAGATTAGTTTGCCTTACTTTTCACTAGTTTGGTCTTTGTCTCGTGATGTTTTCAATTATCTAATTGATTGAAAGAGTCTGCAAAGGTTTGATTGGTCTTGAGTTTATGTTCAATCTCCTTTAGAGCATCTCGCTTCTTTGAATGATTGAGATCCTTTTGCTTACCACAACCTAGCTTGAATGTCTTTTTCTTGTTGCTCATCTTTAAGGATTGTTGAGTGATTTCCTCTTTCATTGTTTGCGTATTTTGAGTCTTGTCATTGTTTTGAGTGCATTTCTTGTTCAATCTTTTTACTTCATATGCCTTTGTATCTGCATCAGATTCTTGCATTGAAAGTAAGGAAGTAGAAATAACTTGCATTTATAATCAAACGAACAAAAATTGATTGCATTCAAAGTTTTGGGTGGTAAATTGCATTGGGTTTATGCATTTGGGAATGGAAAAAGACTCTTCTTCTTTCTATAGATAGAGTTCATCCAACAAAAACTCTGCATCTTATTATGTTGCACTCTTTTGGAGTCAAAGTCACTAACATCATCAGTTTCACTTCCATACCCTTGAGCAAACAACAACCTAAAAATCAATACACTAATTAAAATCCATCTTGAATTTTTCTTTCTAGTCGTTTGCAAACCTACATTAGCTTGAGTGTAGGGCTTTGGAATATGCAGCGAGAATAACTTTCCAAAGCCAAAAACAAGAATAGAGTTTTGTGATAGGGAGAGAAAATCCATTTTTCATATAAGCATAGCCAGGAACCCCCTCTCACACAGGGGCTAAACAAGAGGTCATGTGCGAGAGAGCAGCGAAGATTTCCCCTCCGAGGCTTAACCAATCCTAGAGGAATGAACATATACTAGGGGCTCTTCCTAAGAATCAGTTGTTTTCATTTGGTCTTGGAGCTTCGTGAATCTCGAATCTGTTCAAGGTCCTTTGGAGTTTATTGATCCTCTTGTCCTCAGTCCTCTCGACGATTTTCAGACTTGATATCCTGCCCATACGTTCGGACCCGACTGTCAACTGTACCCACTTGGAGGCTGATTGCGAGTTGGTAACCTTTGTGGCCTTTCTCTTTAGGGTTCATACACAAGGTGACAATGAAGGGGAGTCTTTGTTGTACCTAGGTCAAACATTGGTCAAACTCACTCGAGCTCCTTGGAGGGTAACCCACGGATAGACAGTGAGGGAACTTGCACCAAGGTGTAAGTCTGTTAAGCAGGTCACCAACGTAACTGATCCAACTGCTCTATCCCAACCCCTTTTCATATTGATCCTGCGAAGTTGAATTTCATCACCAACTAGCGCTTCACAGTGAAAAGGTTTGTTTGTTTGGTTTGCTTTCTAGATTTTTTAGCGTGTGGTGTTTTTTTTTCCCTAGAAATCACTTAGGGTTGAGTTTGTGTCTATGGCGTCAGTTCCTAGAATCACCAACAAGGGAACCCCTTTTCCCAGTGATCTAGAATAGATCTCGGAGCCAAGATAGGGCTCAGAAAGGCCTAAAAATCAAAGTGCTAAGAATCTCTTCAAAATGGATGTGTGCGTAGGCCTCAACATTAAGAACCCAACACAACTTGAATGGGCTCAAATGAACATCGTATGACCAAGATGTCGCGATCTGTTCATTTTTCCAAATAGGCAAAAATTTGATAACTGTATAATCCGTACAGTGCCACGTGGTAGCTGAATGTACAGGTCGTACGATTGACGTGGTAAGGTACAGTGGATGTTGACGTGGATAGGTACATGTGGACCAATCAGAGTGTGACACGTGTCACCACTGTAAGGGTGACACGTAGCACATCCATACGACTAACGTGGTAAGGTCATACAACTGTACAACACATGCCAGACGTGGCAGGTACAGTGGCATGTGACTAGGCAGACACCTAGGCAGACATGTGGATGAATCGACATTGTACATGTGGCATATAGGTGGGCGAATGAAATGGTGCCACGTGGCCCAGTCATGGGCTGCCACGTGGCACCCATCCATTGGTTAATAGTTTTGGCAAAATTTGTTTGAGGGTCCGTGGGGGTCGAACCCATGACCTCCATGGGCGGTCGAGACTTCGCGTAGGTCGGGCCGCTAACCCGCCTACCTAGTGGTTCTTAACCATATACGTTGCAATATATATTTAAATTGGAACAAAGTTATGGTTGGTGGAAAATAGGGTTGGGGCTAGGCCCCAGCCCCCAACGGACATCCATACGAACACTACATGTGACCCAAGCCCGTGTTTATTCCTTTGTTCTGGCGCGCAATCACTCAAGATAGATTGATGACGTTTACCATGGGACCATGCTATATGACTGTTGTTTTGATGTTTGGCGCGAGGATATATATGGTATAGCACCATTTTGTAGCGAGTCCCGACGCAATGTGACTGCATAACATATGACCCAGACTCCTATACAGTTGGCGTGGATATGTTGTGGATTGGCGCCTAGTCAGTCGGGCTAGCTAGTCGACCAAGGGCGCATAACCAGGTGCTAACATGTCTGGGGGCCAACAATTGAGCACGTGGAGCATAGAAGGTGTGGGCACATGGCCTTACATGCGACCGAGGGCCTGATTTTGAGGGCCAGGAATCAAGGGGGCTAGCGTGCCAGCCAACCCTTGGATACTTGGATGTGCATAGGTGACCAGGAGCCCTAAGAAAGGGGGATGCACACTTGATTTTTGCAAATAGTGGGTTTTATACTATACATTAATATTTTAAATGGATTTTCAGCCTATTTGAGGGGATTTAATCCTTTTTTGGAGGATCTTGGGCCCTTTTTGAGGCTAGATCTTGGGGAGAAGTTGGGAGGTGGTTACCAACTTCAGGTCTATATAAACCAGAGGCTCTTGAAGCCATGAGAGGAGGTTCAGAGCAAATAAATGTTGCAGAATTGTTGAGGCAAAACCATTTTTATGCAGGGAAGCTATTGAGGAGCACACCTTTGCAGGCCATTTCTGGGAGCTTCGTTCATCTGTTTTCAGTGTCGTCAGTTTTGATGGGTTTTTGAGATCTGGTAGAATACAACCAACTCATTTTTTTAATCAATTGGTACTTTAATGATGTGCATTTAAAGCTTCGAACATAAATAAGAAAGACTCACCCACTAAGACAAAGGCCCGAAGACGTAGGCGAGATTGTCGAACTCCGTTATCACTTTTGGTGTTTATGGTTTGTTGTTTTTCATGCTTATGTTCAGATTTATATATGTTTATGTGGTTGTCATGTTTCCTCTTTCATTCTTCCTCTTTCATTATTTTCCTAAATGGTAATTTAACACATGCAAGATAACTCAACAATTGTCATTTAAAAGATCCATTTGGATCACCTAGGATACCATTTGTTTCTCCTTCTATGGGACACGTTGGTCCTCCTTATATTTCTACTTTGACTCTTCCTGAACTCACTATTGGGTTAGCGGTCTGGTTTTTTTCCACTCCGATGAACGTTAATGCTCCTTGTGCTTCGTCTGTAAGCACTCCATCCCAAGACCATCAACCTCATGTTGATCCTCTGCCTTCTTCGCCCGTAGGGTCTTCTTCTCGTTCTTCCTCTTCACCTAGTGAAATCTCTGTAGCTAGTAACCGGGTAGACAAGAAGAAGAAGAAAAGTAAGATTAAGAAGAAGAACAATAAAATAGGGGGCAAACTTCCAAGCACTGCAAGACATGTTGGAAGTGATCAACCAACTACTAGGTTGTAGAAGTGTGGTCCGAGGGTCATCAACCCGCGTCATCAACCATTGCAGGTCATGCTAGTGACAAACCATCAACTAGTGATAATCAGGTTGGAAGTAAGAAGGGTAAAGTCAAATTCCCTTGCTTGTTATGTAAGGAGATGCACCACAACTACCTTTGTCTGTGCATGGATGAAGCTTCATACCTATTGGAAAAGATTGTTGATGCCCAACAACAAGTTCTGTCTTTCGACCCGCCATTCGTTGATGAACTGGTCAATCTGGTTCCATCATCGGTCAAACTAGTTGATTAAGTGGTTCATATGGTTCAATCACCAGTTGAGTCGGCTGATCAAGTGATCGGTCTGATTTCAACTTCGATCGATCCCACTCTCCCCTTGGAGAGTGAAGTCAAAGTGGTCGATCCAATACCAATCTTGGTCGATCCCACTACTCCTAGGAAGTGTGAGAATGTTGCTCATGTATTTCTTGTTTCTACAAATTCTTTTGGAATAGGGAGCACTTCACTCATTCCAACAAAACCCCCTTCGAGTAATGATGTCATTCTTTTAGATTGGGTTGCAGTGCCGAAATATTGTCTCCCTTTCTACATTCCTTTCCAAATCATTGTTCAGGTTTGTGGTAGGGACGGTCCTCAAACTATTGTCGACGAGGGTGCCTCTGTTAGTATTTTTTCCTCCATTGCTTGGCAAGCTTTGGTTTTTCCCTCGCTTGCGCCAGTGACTCAGAATCTATTGTCTTTTAACAGAAGAATTACTGAACCTTTAAGGATCCTTTGTTGGATTATTGAGAGGGGGGGTGAATTAATAATGAGCAATTATACCATTTATTAATCCTTTAAACCACAATGTATATTCATTTAACTTATTCAACCATGTTCATCTGTTTATCATCAATATATTACTATATCATAGACATCAACATCCATCAATGCATAATATACAATAACAAACACATCCACATAATACACAATACACCAATATTTACGTGGAAACCCAATGTGAGAGAAAACCATGAAATGCTTTTCTTATATGCCAAGAATTGCTTTCAAGGAAGCACCAACTTCCAATTTTCCAGCTCCAACTGAAAGGAGGCTCCAACCCCTAGTTTCTCAGGCTTCAACTCCCTAATTCTCTGGCTCCAACCAGAAGGAGTCTACAACCCCTTGGTTTCTTCGGCTACAACCGGAAGGTGGCTACAACCACCTAGTTCTTAGGATCCAAACTGAAGGAAGATCCAACTCCCTGATTCTCTGGCACCAACTAGAAGGAGGATACAACCCCCTTTCCTTGCCCCGTCCAACCGCCCTGAAATATAAGTGTCAAATGATGAAACCACTGCCACACTATCACTGTGAGATATACCATTGTAAACATGTATCAATCTGTGCCAACAAACTGTAACCAACCTATACCAATAAACTGTAGTCAACCTGTAATCAACCTATACCAACAACCTGTAATCAACCTGTACCAAAATTTACCAACAACCTGTACCAATAATCTCCTCAATAGATCAGATCTGATAACATATATCTCATACCCAATATAACAAAAATATCACTCAAACCATGTGCATATATGTCTCTCTATTCATGTGCCATACATGTGCATACAATCATAATCATGTGTAATAAACCCTCACATGGACTTGACATCAAACACTTATTAATATGCACCCTCAAACTAAACCAACAACTTCAGCAACACGTCACAACCAAAAGACCAATATCCATATGCCAAATACCAACAACAAAATACCAATTGTATCCCTCAACAAATCTGATATATCCAGTAATACTGAACAACGAATACCATCTCAAGAGCTAAAACCTAGCTCACAAAACATACCTCAAACAAGATGTGTTGTATCTCTCATAAATAGACTCCAACCATGTTGCTTCAACGGTTTTGTTGTCGTGGTTTTGCTGAAGTGGTTTTGTTGCCGCAATTCTGTTGCCATGAATTTTTTGCTGCACTTTTTTTGCGATTTTTCTATCTTAAATTTGATCTATCAATAACACCTACCAAATAATCTTTCACAAACGATGTTCAATGAAGTTCAATATAGACAAATGAGAAAGGCTTGTCCTTTCCTTTATACTCTTCATGTCTTCCTCTAGAAGTTTCTTTGCAACAACTTTACCCCTTTCTCCATCTTCTTGGGTTAACCCATTAATCCACTTTTGTGCACTTTGACTATTCAAACTTTGTCCACTTAACTTAACCAGTTTACCACAAATAGTAAGTTCTCCAATTTGAGTTGCAACTAACTTTATTATTTAATTAACTTCTTTTGCAACCACTTTGACTTATCCATAAATAGTAAACTCACCCCTTCTTGTTGCAACCACTTTATTATTTAAATAATTTCTTTTTACTCACAACTTCTTGTTGCAACTAACTTTTCTATAATTAGTCAATTCATAGCTTCTTTGCCCTTAACTAACTTCTTGTTGCGACCACTTTATTATTTAATTTATTTCTTGGTCAACTGCTTTGACTATTCAATCTTCTCATCACAACTACTTTACCATAATTACCAAACTCACAACTTCTTGTTGAAACTAATTTATTTTTAATTATTTTCTTAATGCAACAACTATACCCATGATTAACTCCTAGTTTCACCCATTTTGACTAGTCAACTTCTTCTAGGAGTTTCTAGAATAATTTGACTTCTTTGACCTTCTATGGGATTCTAGATAACTCATGAGGGTTCTCCAACTTCACAAGGCCATAACTCTCTAACCGTGAGGAGTTCTGTGACGTTCCACATATCACCGGAAATGGCATGACATGTACTATCCATCTAGAATAGTATTACCTACATATACATTGATATTCATTACATTATTCCTCAACCAAAATTGGTTTTCTTACCCATAACTCGAGAGCTACCAGAATGTGCTATTGGACATACTCAAAGGTTGACATCAATCTCTAAGGGTTGACATTAATCTGCAACATCACTCTCCGATGGTTGACATCAATGACAACTAAATATCCAATTGTCCATCAATGTAGACCAATTGTATTACAATCTTCCCCTATGTTATTGATGGCAACACCAACATTGATGGCAACACTTAGTCATGACAACACTCATGCTCATACTCCTCATCAATGTTTCTATCTCTCCCCCTTTGACATTAATGGCAAAGGGTATCTCTCCTTGGGGTTGCTCCCCCTGTCTTCATATCTCTGATCACTTTATATCTCCCTTTGACAAGAATTAACTTCCCCTGTCAATATGATACGGTACCTGCTATAACCAATCATTGTTAAGAAAATAACTCCCCCAATCTAATATTTGTTTCTTTCTTCATGGATGGCACTGTGCTTCTACAATTCCGAGCTATATGACTGTAGTTGTGGAATATGTAACATTCAATGTTATGTGAGGCCACAAAAGCATTTATTTCCTGAATATTTCTTTCATAAGCCCTGCAATCTGCAACCTTATGTCCAAATTTAGTACAATAAAAACAATGACCACAAAAGAAATTTACATGCCTGGGAGTGGATGATCTTCTATGTGTTGTAGTCATTTTGAAATCATGCTTTGGTTGATCGTGATATTTTCTTCTATTGACTCCATTATGAGTGAAGCTTCTTGGTTGACTGAATGTGGAAGGTCTTCTTTGATGTCCATCGCTTCTGTAGTCTTCTTCTTGAGTCTTCTATCCTTTTGGAATATTTTTCTTTAAGGGCTTGCATTCTTCCTTCTTTATAGATCCTTTGATGACTTCTGCATAACTCTTAGGCTTCTCTTCACTTTTCCCTTCTGATGACCTGTGACATTTCTCTTCAACTATCTTTACTGATGATGTGGATGTTTCTTCAATGTTTTTGTTGAGCTTGACAAATTTTACTCTTAACATAACAACTTCTTCTTCAAGCTTCTCATAATCCTCTTCTTTCTTCTTCATCTGATCTTCATTACTTCTTTTGTTCTTCTTGATTCTTCAAGTTGGATCTTCAAGGTGACAATTTATTCTTCAATTTCTCTTTCTCATTGACTGTATACTACTTCATTGAGCTTTGCTATCTCAGCAATTCCAATTTTCAAATACGGGCATTCAAATTCAAGATGTCCTCCTTTTTCACATTTAAAGCAGAAAAACATAATTCTTTTGATTTCATACTCTTCTTCTTCTTTTGAATTTGTCTGACACAAGGAACATCTTTCCTCTTATTCTGTACCTGAATCTTCTTTGGCATTCTCTTACTCCGTGATGGGTGAAGAATATATATTATGTAACTTATCCCAAAGTTATTTAGGTGATGAACATTTACCCACTTTGTCCTTTACTGAATCATATAGTCCTTCCAAAATGAAATCCATTGCAATTTTGTTTCAGTTCCTTCTTTGCTGCAGTATTTTCCCTTTTTGAACTATCATATCCTTTAACAATTGATTGCGAAATATCATACCCTTGTGCCTGTAAAAATACTTTTGTTCTTCCGCTCCATATCTCATACTCTAGATCACTCTGACCATCAAACATTGGTACTCTATTCTCATTGTATTCCATGATCTCCTTCCAGTGGTTAAATTGTTTCATGAAGGAACCTGCTCTGATACTAATTGTTGGATTTTTGGGGGGGGTGGTGAAAAAGTAAGCAATTAGACCATTTATTAATCCTTTAAACCACAATGTATATTCATTTAACTTATTCAACCATGTTCACATGTTTATCATCAATATATTATTGTATCATAAACATTAACATCCATCAGTGCATAATAAACAATAACATACACATCCACATAATACACAATACACCAATATTTACACGGAAACCCAATGCGGGAGAAAACCACATAATGATTTTCTTATATGTCAAGAATTACATTTAAGGAAGCACCAACTTCCAATTCTATAGCTCCAACTAGAAGCAGGCTCCAACCCCCTAGTTTCTCAGGATCCAACCTGAAGGAACAACAACTCCCTAATTCTCTGGCTCCAACCAGAAGGAGGCTACAACCCCCTGGGTTCTCTGGCTACAACCACCTAGTTCTCAGGCTTCAACTCAGAGGAAGATCCAACTCCCTGATTCTCCGACACCAACCAGAAGGAGCATACAACCCCCTTTCCTTGCCCTGTCCAGCCACCCTGAAATATAAGTGTAAAATGATGAAACCACTCCCACACTATCACTGTGAGATATACCACAGTAAACATGTATCAATCTGTGCCAACAACCTCTAACCAACCTGTACCAATAAATTGTAGTCAACCTATACCAATAACCTGTAATCCATCTATACCAACATATACCAATAGCCTTTACCAATAATCTTCTGAATAGTTCAGATCTGATAACATAGATCTCATTCCCAATATCACAAGAATATCACTCAAACCATGTGCATCTATGTCTCTCTAGTCATGTGCCATATATGTGCATATAATCATAATCATGTGTAATAAACCCTCACATGGACTATACATCAAACCCTTATTGATATGCAGCTTCAAACTAAACCAACAACTTCGACAACACATCAGAACCAAAATACCAATATCCATATGCCAAATACCAACAACAAAATACCGATTGTATCGCTCAACAAATTTGATATATGCAACAATATTGAACAACCAATACCATCTCAAGAGCTAAACCCTAGCTCACAAAACATACCTCAAACAAGATATGGCACATCTCTCATAAATAGACTCCAACCATGTTGCTTTTGCGATTCTGCTGCTGCGGTTTTGTCGCCATGATTTTTCTGCCGCACTTTTCTGTCACGAGTTTTCTACCACACTTTTTTGCCACTCTTTTCCTACCGCACTTTTTCTGTCGCAATTTTTTTGCCGCAATTTTTCTTCCACAAATTTGATCTATCAATAATACCTGCCAAATAACCTTTCACAAATGATATTCAATGAAGTTCAATAGAGACAAATGAGAGAGGCTTGTCCTTTCCTTTATACTCTTCATGTCTTCCTCTAGAAGTTTCCTTGTAAGAACCTATTGAGCACTCAACACACCCTAAAAAGGTCTATGCCATTTTTTTACTTTTTGGGTACCACTTGATCTTTCGCACTGTCTAATTGTGCTTCAGTATGAAACTGTTGTCTGTGCTTATCATTTATGTTTAAATCTTGAGTCGTTTAAAGTTTGTTTGAACATGTGAAAATCATCTCAACTTTAAAAGGGACTAACATTTACTTAAGGTATCGACAATCTAAAGTTTTCCCCAACGCGCTTAGGAAATTCGGCATCAGGAAACATTAAAAGTGATGAAAATCGCTTGAGAAAACCAAAATAGTCGAGCGTCGAATTTCACCGGCGTCGGTAGAAGGAGGTCTCTTGTCTCTACGAATAAGATTCACTAAAGATATCACCGAAGTCCGATCCGTTCGGCATCGACAGAAAAAATGAGAAGAGTAAGTGTCGCACAAGTAAAAGAGTGGTATCACCGATCGTTGACTCCCAAAATGTTAGATTGTCGACGTTTCGGATCCAGATCAGGATCCATCTTCAGGACAAAGGGCCTGGGTTTTAAGAGAAAGGGAAGCGCTGGTATAAATACTAGAAGTGAGAAAGTTTATTAGTGTCGGCTAAGTAGAGTTATTAATAGATTTATTTTATCAAATATCTCTAGTATTTATACCAGCGCTTCCCTTTCTCTTAAAACCCAGGCCCTTTGTCCTGAAGATGGATCCTGATCTGGATCCGAAACGTCGACAATCTAATGACTACACTGTGGCTTTTCCGATCAAAAATGAAAATCCCACCCACAACAATCTCACTCATCCCAAAATGTTTTCGGCGTTGAAGATTTACGAAGGTGATAACCCGCAAAGAAACTACACGCTCAAACTATCCCTGATCATCGATCCCCGATACCTTTCAGCATCAGAGATTTTCTCAGGAGGACACCAATGCAAAAATACACAAAGATATCACCAATCCCTGATTTGTCCACCAGAGAGACACGGCGTGATGAGACGTTTTAGCTCTAAGATATGTTAGGTACGACACATTTAAAATGTTAGTTAATTCATGGATCGTGCATTAGTTGCTAATTCATGCGCAAATCAAAAGGGACCGTTTAAGCCTGCCGATACAATGTATCTCCCTTCGTGCCTCCGTTGTCAACCAAGTTAGAATTTATTTGTAGAGATCTAACGGTAGTTTTTTTTCAATTGCATTCATTACTCGTATTAACTGAATTATACTACTGATAGGATCGCTCCCGTTATATTCTTTTGAGTCGTTGTGTATGAACGTATTCTACGTAGCAAGGAGTTCAGAGCACAAAGAGGAGCAATACTAGCAATCCAGAGAAGGCTTCCAAGGTTCAGTGAGTATTAAATAACAATTTTAGCAAGCATTACAGGTATGTATTTTCTTACGGTGTTTTACACTTCATTTCATATGTTTCCACCCAACGCTACTCTATACGCATGTTTAAAGGACTGTTTTCAGCTGCAGGAACGATGCCTCCGAATAAACCCACCACCAGGAAATCCCCAAGAGCGCCAAAGCTGCAAGAACCAGAGGCGGGAAAAGGTTCCTCCCGAGCAATTGTGAGGCAATTGGAATTCGCTCCAAAACCAGTGCCCGTCATTAAGACAACCAACAAGAAGGCCTTCGTCCAGCCCCCGACCTTTGGAGACACAAAGGCGAACATTGGGGCCAAAACAATACTCCCTCGCTGGGAAGAATTGTTTAAGAAAATAAAGAAGGAAGAACCCCTTGAGTATACCCCGCACAACGATCTTGATACGAGAAGACTCGACAATGAAGTTCTCCCGAATGTCCGCAAAGCCTATTTGCACATGGTGGCAAGCAGGACTCTGGTATTTCCCTGCATCAAACTCTTTAAATGGCTTATAGATCACACCGATGCACATAGGTGTTTAATTAACGACGAAAATGGCGGATGCGTCGAGGTTTTCCTCCCAGTAGAAGTTCAGAGTTACTACAAACTCAGGGAATCGGAGGAATGTTTAAGCACTGAATTCGTTTTGAGTTTCTATGAAAAGCACGACACCAACAAGATTTTGGCATCTTGGTGGAGAGAAGATAAAAATTTCACCAACCAGACCTCCGGTTGGTACCCAATGGCTAACTTGAGGGAGTCGTATATATACTTGATGGCTCTCCTCTGCAGATTGCATGGCGAGAAATATTGCTCCCGGTTTTCAGAGGCTTGGATGCCTCTAGCTTATACGATATCCATTTCAGGCATGAGCTTCAATTGGGATGCCATGATCTCCAAATAGCTGAACACTTGCCTACGACAAGCTCAAAGGCCGAAAGAGGGAGAAACCCTTTCCTTCTACATGGCCTCATATCTGTTGGACGTCATCTGCACCAGGAACATTTTTTCTGGAATGAACTTAAACTGGCACTCCTCCGAGCTCCCAGTCCATGTATACTTCAACATCTTATGGGAAAATAGGTACAATAAATCCTTTTCTCCTATTTGTGACTAGTTTATTGCACATATTTATTCCTTGTTGTTCAAGAAAGAGTGCCCAAGGTTGTCGGATGAAGCAAAAAAGGTTGTATCGAAAGTAGGTCACTAGTATCTAGATGAGTACGAGACCTACATCAGGGTTTTTGATGCCATAGGGGCACCCCATCTGTTACCCATATATGTCCCCGATCGACTAGTGTTAGGGGAAATTTGTTATCAGACCATTATGCAAGGCTATAATGCCACTTTAGTAAAAGACAAGAAGCAGGCCTTCATAGCTTATGGGTTTCATATTGGTTTCTACATGGTCAAGGACACTGCGCAGGCTAAGCAAGAAGGGTTAAGTCAATTGGAATTCTGATTCCAGACTGGTTGTTTTCGCAAACACGATCCCAAGGGTCTGGTCCTAAAATATGCATCGCAGGTATCATCCTGTTGGCCTTATGCCCATGACCGGTTTGAAGATGAAATTTTCACCGAAAACGCCCTAGACTGGAATGAGGTAGCAGCAAGGATGGTTGATCCTAAAACAACTAGATTTAAGGCCATGAGTTGGGAGGAGCAAGCGACGTCCTTGGAGAAAATGGCTCAAGAAATTCTTAGGACCCAAGAAGGAAGGGTAGCATCTGAACCGGGCAAAGCGGTGAGCGATCCCCAAGAATCCATCGAAGCGACAAAAGTTTATCAGGAATCCCCGGTACAAATCAAGGATTCCCTTGAGGTTCATTTTTTACAGGGGATGGGGGGGATTATGTGGCATCAGGCCCAACTGCTAAGGAAGCAGATGCAGGATAGTCCGGACCTCATCATAACACCTAGGCTTCCAACCAATAACCAAGAAGGAAGCTTGACGGAGCCAAGTTGCCCCGATTTTACAAACCTTGGTAACACCAATGGGTCAGACGACCCTGAATCTACAAAATCCTTGGTCAATTCACCGGTAGGCGGGACAACTCAACCAGAGACAGGTCGGGTGTCAGTAGAAACACGCACGCCTAATCCTTTGAGCAAGCTTATAACCATATATAGTGATGATGAAAGGTATGAGTCATCTCACGACAACCCTGTGGGTGTCCAAGAGGAAAAAGGACCTGAGAAGACTTCTTCTCCTGAGCCCGAAGTGAAAACAAAGGAGGTCCCACAAAAGGAAACAGAAGCTAAAAGTGGCCTCGAAACAAAAGAACCCGACACATCGGAGACCAGAGCAGATCTGAAGGACAAGCCAGAATTGGATGAGCCACAAAAAGAATCCCCGCGAAAGGAAATCAAAGGTTCTGCGGACAACGAACAAGTAAGTACCAAGTCTGTGCTCGACGTCGCTATTTTGCTCAATACTCAAACCCCCAACGAGCGATAGATAGAGGCCGGGTCTTCGAGGCACAACGAGGAAGTTTAGGAGCCTGATCTTGAACAAGTATACACCACCGGTAGCCTAGGAAACATACTCACATGGGGTGATCAACAGATACTCGAGCCGGTAGACGAGGTAGCAGATATCTATGCAATCTCCTACGATTGAAAGAGAAAGGCCATCGTTCAAAGGAATGCAAAGAAAAGAAAGATCACATTGGATCACTCTGTCTTTGTTACTTCAGAGGAGAACTTGATAAACACAACAGATGCCCAGACGACTAAACTTATTAGTGTGGGGAAAGAACTCTCAGAGGCCACCTTGGATAGGGCCAAAAGGGATGAAAAGGAGCGAGCCGCCGCCCTAAAGGAGCTAGAGCACTTGGCTCATCTCGCTGAATACTATAAAGGCACCAAGCAGACCATTGTGTACTTGAAAGGTGAGTTCGAAGAAGTTTACAACGATTTCAAGAAAGAAAGACACCTTTTAACTGTGAAAATAACTGAGCTCCAAGATGACACTCTCATGGCACTCACATGCAAGGATATGGAACGATGGTATGAAAGGGTGCAACAAGCAGTAGAAAGACTCGAGTACATTGGTGCAGTCCAACAGGGCCGAGACAAAGAAGAACATGGCATTCAGACGGTAGGCAAAAGTAGTCTTAATCACATGAAGCGATCAACCGAGTACTGGGCTAAGATGTCTCAGGACTCACACTGAGAAATCCAAGAGTAGTGGATCAAATGCAAGAAGCACTAGGATAAAATTAATAAAGTAATGAAGGATATCGGACTCCCCGAGTTTGACACCCCTGACAACTTCGTCGAACTAAGCGACGTAGTTGAGTCGCATGCCAAACAAGATTCGTTATGGACCGAAGAGCTCGCAAAGATGATTGATGTGAGGCCAAGGCAAGTGCAATGATTTGCAAAACATCCAATCAGAGCTTGAACCATGCTACAACAGTTAAATTCCAGTCTAGTGAAGTACTAGACGCATGCGATGGACATTAGAGGAATACATGCAGCTCCGATGGAACTTCACAAATTTCCATGGGCCCAAACTTGGGAAGATCTGTTTATCAGTTTGTTTGAGTATGAGAGAAATCACCCTTTTGAAGAGATATCTCGGGCTGACTGTTAAAGAAGCTGTCAGTATAGGACGCCACGTGGTGAATTTTGTTTTGCTTAAACTGCACTTAGCTGTTAATTTCAGTTAAACTTTACATTATAAATAAAGACATCAACCAATTAGTTAAAGGTCAATGGTTGTTTTAAGAATTCTTTCTTTCTGGTTGTTAAGAATTATTCTAAAGCTGCTATGAATTGAGAAGTCCTTCTAGACCTAAGACAAAGTTATTTTCATCAAATGCACGTGTGAGTGGATGCAGAGAAGAACTATTTCCTATCTCGTTTCATGAATAGATGTAACAAGTAAGAGCTGTCCAATTTATTGTCAAGTTATCTGGTGCAATGCTTTGTTATTCTTTTCTTTAATGATGAAGATGATGAATCATTGTGTGATTATGTGATGAAGATGATGAATCATATTCGTATTAGGCCTGTGGTATAAAATCGTTGTCTGCATGTTTGAGTAGCGGGTTATCCCAAGGTCAACCTCTTCCCCAATAGTTAGAAGTTAATTTTGTTTTGTTGCCAAGTTGGTTTATACCGTCTTACACCTCACATTGGTCATGTCCAAGAGAAAATACAAAAACAGATAGTCTAAACTGAAGGAAGAGCCTTCAGAAGGAAACGTTAAAGCCCATCGATTAATTGGCCAGATCGCAAGATCTGGAGAACCGTTCCATTCCAAACGCTACAAAGTCTAATTGGGACTCGGTGGCTGGTTTGGTTCCTACTGTTGAACTAGGGATTTGAGACCCATCAACAAAATTGGCACTAGAAGGAGGGCTTGAGAATGAATGGCTGAATATGTATTTTATATAGCATTTCAAACAATCTATAGATTCATAACAACCCACATGCATGGATAGTCATTACCAAGACATCCCACACACACTGAGTACTCATGGAACAAGTAACTCACCCCAGCCCGAGGAAGAACCTTTTCACCCTGAAAAAACTTACGCTCTTCCTCACGAGGAAGTAAATCAATTCAGAAGAATCACAAGAGCCTACACTCGACAGATCGGTGCGTTGTACTTAGATCCCATACTCCCTCGAAGAAAACAACAAAGTAGACCAGTGGTTAGTACTCCTGACAAGGTTTTCGTACACTCGGTAGAAGACTTAATAGATTTCGCGATTAACGAAATCCAAGAACCTCTTGATTTGATACCTGAAACGCTAGCCGACGACGTCCCTGAACCGGATGATTTCTCGGAAGAAGAGGAGTTTAACTCAGAGTCTGAAGATATGGAAGGCAACAACGACCATAATGATGAAAGGGGGAACCCGCCTCTGAACAATCAACCCTGGTTAGCCAGAGACGCTTTGGCGCTCCCAGGACCAGTCCATAACCTTCCCCGACATCCAGAGAAGTTGTTGCTTAAGTTTGATCCCGAAACCTCTGGATTGACTAAATATCATATCAAGAAATTTATACTAGCAATCAGACTTATGAACGTCCAACATGAAGACGTAGTTTGCAGGATTTTTCCCTACACGTTTGAAAATTCAGCTTCGACGTGGTATTTTAATTTGCCAGTAAGATCTATAACTAGCTGGACTAAGTTTCAAAAAGTCTTTCTAGATAAATTTGCAGAGGAAACTACTACGGGAGCTTTGATAGTTGAGTTATTCGCCGCCACCATGAGTTCGAAAGAAAGAGTTAAATATTTCAATCAAAGATTCACGACCATCTTAAACAAGTTTCAGCCCGAAGCAAAACCAACCTAGGAATTGCAAATCGAGGTTTACGCTAACGCACTCCCGACTTCTATTTCCATGTTTGTAAAAAGAGTTGCCAACCGAGCCCTGGTTGAAAATTTTGAAGAAGCCAAAATGATAGAATTCCAGATGAAAGGGTGTAGAGAGGACCAGGTCTCACTAGTTAAGAAAGAAGCTTAGCCTCTCCCCAAGAGAGGAGTCCTTTTGGCTAGACCGTCAGGGAAACAAACAGAGTAGACTCCCAACAAAGGTAAAAGAGACATAGAATACCTCCAACGCATGGTTAAAAAATTATCGAACGAGATCATAGACATGAAGAGGAATGGAGAGGAGGGAAACCTAGTCCAAAGGCCCTACAAGCCTTTCTTTAAGAGGAACCCACTATTCAAGGCAATTGACCCTCCCCGAGCTAACTTAAATATTGATCTAGGGAATGTTGCATTTGATTCTTTCTATACTTATCACTAGGAAAACCACTATGAAAGAGATTGCCCTTGATGGGTGGATGCCATGAATTTGATGGCCAGTTGGTTTCTAGACGAAGTCTCCCTGACCAAACAACCAAGTAGTTCAGCTATGAATATTGTTGACCAAGAAGAGATTGATCCACCACAAGATACAACCATGCTGATATGGGATCCTAACCTGTTCAAGGCTTTCGATGACCTATTTGAGTCTCAGGAACAACCCGCGGAAGTCTTGGTGATACATACACGCAGTAAGGGTCTGCCTGTCTCGAAAGATACCACTGCCACCCAGACCTTGGGAAGTAAGGCAACTCTCGATCACCCGAAAACACCTTTCGCTCCTAGTAAAAACCCTATAAGCATCCATACCCGGGAATCACCTAAGCTGGATTACAACATGGTCAAATATTTGATGACGTTAAAGGCTAATATATCAGTTATGGACATATGCAGGATTCCTCAGCAGATGGACTTTCTGTTATAAGCTTTGAACTCAGTAGAAAACCCAACCATAGGCAATGGTTAGGAAAGAACTCTATCACCCACAGATCTGGTGAGAAAACCAATTGTAAACACCTGCTCGAAAGATAGAAAGGAAAAACCTTTTGTCCCACCGTTCCTCTTAACGTTTGAAGTCTTCAATAAAAACCTTCACAATTGTTTCGTAGATTCTGGTGCGTCTTCCAATGTTATGCCTTTGTCTATTTGCAAAAGGTTAAATGATGTTCCTCTCAAGAGTGATAAACATGTCATACAACTAGACAGAACTTAGGTCAAGGTCATGGGAGAACTCTAAGATTTAATGATCAAAATAACGACACACCCCGAGTTTGTGCAAGTGATTGACATTATTGTGGTAGATATTCTAGAGGCCTATGGGTGAGTATTGAGTCGAGATTGGTCTGAAAAGCTAAATGAATACTTCAGTACAGACTGGGCACACCTTTGGCTACCACTGAAGGTATACAAGAACATGATCATAATCGATAGGGAGAGATATTTGAAACACACAGTCACTGATCTAGAAACCCCGAACGAACCCTCGTCCACGAACTTCCCCTTTTTGTTCAATTATTCCTGCGAATCCCACTTCATAAACTTTGCTCCTCTCTTTTCCATTGTTCCCCTCACTCAAAACTATCAAATGGTTTTTCAGAAAAAATCGTCGATACCAACATAAGACACCCTTTTTTGTCAAGACCCTGCGTTAGAGATTATAGAACAAAAGATAGGAGAGCAAGAAATTAACAAGGAAAAGGAAAAGGGCGATTGTTGTAAACAAATTTGGACTTTATATTTTGATGGATCTAAATTGCAAGAAGGGTCAGGAGTAGGGTGCATCCTCATTGATCCTAAAGGTAAATGCCATTTCCTATCTTGTAGGCTAGAATTTGAATGTACAAATAACACTGCCGAATAGGAAGCTCTAGTACAAGGATTAAAGAAGGCTATAGACTTGAATGTCAAAGAATTGAAGGTCTCCAGAGATTTTTAAATCATCGTTAGACAAGTAAGTAATAATATACATTGCAATTATCCTCACCTAAAGAAGTATCAACAAGAGGTGCATAAGTTAGTAGAACATTGTGAAGCCTTCAATATTACAGTGATCCCCAGAGCAAAGAATATTCTTGTTGACTCCTTAGCCATAGTTGCTTCCAGGTTTTTGCCTCTAGAAGATTATGAAGCCTCCCGATTCACTGTGGAGCTGCTCTACAAACTGTCGGTGCCTAATAACATTTCTAATTGGAAAGTCTTTGAAGGAGATGAACAGATCATAAACTTCCTGACTAACCAAGACAATTTCAAATATTTGGCTATTGACGATGAAGTGTTCCAAGAGAAATCAACAGAGACTGATCCTAGGACAAGACAACCTGTTGATAAATCAAAGTCTCACACAATCCCGAAAGGTATAGCTAATCTAGAAAATCTGTTTGATCTAAAAGAGCGATTCAAGGGGCCTAAAAATGCAAAGACTGGTAGCTCTTGTCCCCTACATGAAACTATAAATATTGGAACCTCAGAAAACGCAAAGAATGTGAATCTTGACAAGACTATATCCAAAGAGGAAAGGAAAGATTATCTCTAATTGTTCAAACAATAACAAGATGTCTTTGCATGGTCCTATCGAGATCTGAAAACGTATGATAGCCACATCATTCAACACACTATCCCGTTAAAACCCGAAGTGAAACCTTTCCAACAAAAGCTCTAAAAGTATCACCCATCCCTGGAACCTCTCATGTATCAGGAACTAAAAAAACTTTTAGATGCCAAGATCATTTTCCAGGTTAGGCATTCTGCAAGGGTGGCAAATCTTGTCCCGATGAGGAAAAATTCGGGAGAGATCCGCCTATGCGTAGATTTTAGGAACCTCAACAGAGCTTCAGAAAAGGACAATTACCCAGTCCTGCCGATGGAACAACTCCTGCAGATCGTGTCTGGCTCAAAGATTTTCTCTCTACTAGATGATTTCTCATGTTATAACAAAGTTCTAGTTTCGGAGGAAGACCGTTTAAAAACCACCTTCTGAACCAAGTGGGGAACCTTCGCTTATAAACGAATGCCTTTCGGGTTAGTTAATGCAGACGACCTTCCAAAGGGCCATGGACATAGCTTTCTAAGGACTAATCAATAAATGTGTGGTAGTATATCTAGACGACGTAGCAGTGTATTTAAAGAATAGAGAAGAGCACATCCAACACTTAACTCAGATTTTCGAAAGGTGTAGGAAATATGGTATATCCTTAAACCCTAAGAAAATTATCTTCGATGTCGAGGAAGGTAAGCTGTTAGGTCAGATTATATCTCAAGCAGGCATTCACATAGACCCATAAATGATTAAGGCCATAGCTCAACTCCCCTTGCCCCATAACAAGAAAGCTATGCAGTCCTTTTTCGGGCAAATCAATTTTGTGAGGAAATTCACTCCCGATTTCGCGGAAATCATCAAACCCTTACAAAAGATGATTCACAAGGATGTCGAATTTAAGTGGGATGATGAGAGAAAAGGTGTTTTCAGCAATATCAAAGTTGCTATATCCTGGGCCCCGGTGTTGCGAAGTCTCGATTTCAATAGAGACTTCTTCCTCTATACTTTCAACTCCGACCAATCGTTAGCCGCAGTTTTGACTCAGAAGGATGATGAAAACAGCGAGGCCCCAATGTCATTCATGAGTACTAATCTCCAAGGAGCTGAGCTCAATTATCCTGCTAAAGACAAGTAGGCCTATGCAGTATATAAGGCAATAAAACATTTCAGGTCTCACATCCTCAAGAACCACACTAAAGTGATTGTGTCGCACCCTGCAGTCTGATCCTTGTTTACTCAGCAAGAAATGAGGGAAAGAAGAGGGAACTGGATGGAAGTAGTCCAGGAATTTGATCCAGATATAAAACCTGCCAAACTAATAAAAGGACAAGGGTTATGCAGGCTTGCAACCGAAGCCCAAGACCAAGTAAATGAAGATTCTGGATGGGAGAACAAAATGGCACTATGGTGTGGCGAAGTATCATACATCTCCCCAGGACAAGAGTCTTGGTATAAGGATTTAACTTATCTCCTACACCAGGGGACTTGTCCGAAAAATCTCAACCCTAGGGAAAGGAGAGATCTCAGGTTAAAATCTGCACAATATCGCCTTATAAGTTCGGTACTCTTCCGGATCAATTATGATGGGGTACTATTAAGATGTCTTGAACGTGAAGACGTAGACAAAGTGCTGAAGGAGCTCCATGATGGCCTTGCCGAAGGACATTTTGCAGGAAAAACCACTGCTCATAAAATTATGAGAGCCGACTATTATTGGTCCACCTTTTTAAAGACGCTCATACATACACTAGAAACTGTAAAACCTGTCAAATGAGCGCAGGGAAGGAGACGAGTAGTAGTCCCACTCCAACGTGTGACTGTCTCGGGGCCTTTTGAGCAATGGGGGTTATATATCATAAGAGAAATTACACCCAACTCTTCAAGAAAGCATAAGTACATTCTTACCGCTATCGATTATTTCAAGAAATGGGCGGAGGCCATCCCTTTGGCTCATGTAAACGAAAAAGTAGTGATCCAATTCATAGAACAACAACTAATCACAAGGTTTGGTGTCCCTTCTGTCGTAGTTTTTGATAATGATGCTTATTTTTCTTCCACCCTTTTAACGAAGTTTGATCTGAACAAAGGAATTATAATTAGGTACTCGACGAATTATTATCCCCAGGGAAACGATGTGGCAGAATCAACTAATAAGAACCTAGTGAGGATATTAAAAAATACGGTTGCAAATAACCAAAGGAATTGGCATAATCTACTCCACAACGCTATGTGGGCCGATAGGGTCACACCCAAAGAAGCTATAGGAAATTCCCCGTACTTTCTGGTCTATGGGCAACAAACCATCCTCCCAAATGGGCTCTATCTTCCATCTCTTCAACTAGCCTAACATTCCAGCGAGGAGCCTTCATCGACCATACAACGAAGAATCAACACCCTGCTCATGCTAGAGGAAGAAAGAGAAAAGGCCAAGTCAAAATTCATATCTCACCAACAGATAGTGAAAAGATGGTTCGATAAGCATAAGGCTAAAGAGAAGAACTTCAAAGTATGAGACCTAGTCCTAAAGTGGAACAAAGCAAATGAACCGAAAGGGAAGCATTCTAAGTTTCAAAATCTGCGGCTTGGACCTTTCCAAGTGGCTGAAAAGATTGGGGCAGGCACGTATCGATTGCAGAATCTAAGGGGGGAAATTGATGCCCTTCCAGTGAATGGCCAGGCCCTAAAATAATATTTCCAATAATAATATTTCATTAAATAAATAAAAAAATAAAATAATAATAATCCCTCTTGATTTCGGTTCTAGATAGATCTTTGAGATTTTTCTCTATTTTTTTTTTGCAGTTTCGTTTTCCGCACTTTTGAAGGTTGTGTTTAGCAAGACAATGGTCGACCTCAAATCATGCGACACAGCGAACTTTGTTCCTAACTCATCACTCACAAACAACACAAGAAGCATCCAGGAACCTACGGTTGCTTTGAAGAGTCCTCTACCCAACCTGCGCAAATGAACAACTTTGGAGAAATGTCAGAAGTGTCTGCTTAGTGGTTTGGTAAGACCATGAGGGAAAGTTGGAAATCCGAAAAGGACTACATGAACCCGGAAGACAAAGCTAGCAAATAATTCACGTTAACAATCTCGCTTTGTGACAACGCTGGAAGGGTAGACGACCCCTGGGATAGAGGTTCACCCAGTGTGGGTCTCGGGACGTCTCGGCCCCTGCTGAGTCACAAGTTATTGGTATATACAGCTTGCGGGCTGTTGGATATACTCTTGGGAGGTTGTTGTTCCCATGGTTAAAAAAAAAACAATCTCGCTTTGCAAATTAAAACAGACGTCATCCTCTCTCACTCGCTTAGGGCATTCTGCCAAAATAAAGTTAAATTATAGAAAACGAGTGAACAGTGGGAGAGGGTATGTATATATCTCCGTCGGGGCTATGGACGCTCGTTGGCGATGGAGCAAGGTCCGTGATGTCAGGGTGACTCCGCCGGGGCTATGGACGCTCACTGGCAGCGGAGCAACACCATAGCAAATGATTAAAGGTAACTAAAGGTTTCATGCCAATGAATACTTTGCTAGATTTTTGTCTAAAAGGGCATGAGTCAGGGTTACAGGAATGAAGGGGGAATAAAGGTTAAAACCGCACGGGCAAACCCGAAAGCATCAACCGAAGAAGTTCAAAGTGCAAAGGTAAAAGAGGCTCAGATTCAAAACCAATCAAGGTTCTCCATCAGCCGAACATTGGAAAAGAAACAGAGATTCTTCTTTCACCCAATGAATCGCCAATTGTTGAGCACTCAACACACCCTAAAAAGGTCTATGTCAGTCTTTTACTTTTTGGGTAGCCCTTGATCTTTCGCACTGTCTGATTGCGCTTCAATATGAAATTGTTGTCTGTGCTTATCATTTATGTTTAAATGTTGAGTCGTTTAAAGTTTGCTTGAACATGTGAAAATCATCTCAACTTTAAAATGGACTAACATTTACTTAAGGAATCGACAGTCTAAAGTTTTCCCCAACGCGCTTAGGAAATTCGGCATCAGGAAAGATTAAAAGTGATGAAAATCTCTTGAGAAAACCAACCAAAATAGGAGAGCGCTGAATTTCATCGGTGTCAACAGAAGGAGGTCTTTCATCTCTGCGAATAAGCTTCACTAAATATATTTCTGAAGTCCGATCCATTCGGCATCGGCAGAAAAAACGGGAAGAGTAAGCGTCACGCAAGTAAAAGAGTGGTATCACCGATCGTCGACTCCCGAAATGTTTTCAGCGTCGGAGATTTATGAAGGTGATAACCCACAAAGAAACTACACGCTAGAACTATCCCTGATTGCTGATCCCCGATACCTTTCGGCACCAGAGATTGTCTCAAGAGGAAACCAATGGAAAAATACACAAGGATATCACTGATCCCCGATTTGTCCATCGGAGAGACACGACGTGATTAGACATTTTAGCCCTAAGATATGTTAGGTAGGACACATTTAAAATGTTAGTTAATTCATGGATCGTGCATTAGTTGCTAATTTGTGTGCAAATCAGAAAGGACTGTTTAAGCCTGCTAATACAATGTATCTCCCTCTGCGCCTCCGCCGTGAACCAAGTTAGAATTTTTTTGTAGAGATCCGACGGTAGTTTGTTTTGAATTGCATTCATTACTCACATTAACTGATTGATACGACTGATAGGATCTCTCCTATTATATTATTTTGAGTCATTGTGTATGAACCTATTCTGTACGGCAAGGAGTTCAGAGCACACAGAGGAGTAATACTAGCAATCCAGAGAAGGCTTCCAAGGTTCAGTGAGTATTAAGAAACAATTTTAGCAAGCATTACAGGTATGTATCGACTTACGATGTTTTACACTTCATTTCATATGTTTCCACCCAACGCTACTCTATACGCATGTTTAAAGGACCGTTTTCAGCTGCAGGAACGATGCCTCCGAAGAAACCCACCACCAGGAAATCCCCAAGAGCGCCAAAGATGCAAGAACCAGAGGTGAGAGAAGGTTCCTCCCCAGCAGTTGCAAGGCAATTAGAATTCACTCCGAAACCAGTGCCCGTCATTCAGAGAACCACCAAGAAGGCCTTTGTCCAGCCCCCAACCTTTGGAGACACAGAGGTGAACATTGGGGCCAAAAAAATATTCCCTCGCTGGGAAGAATTGTTTAAGAAAATCAAGAAGGAGGAACCCCTCGAGTATACCCTGCACAACGATCCTAATACGAGAAGACTCGATGATGAAGTTCTCCCGAATGTCCGCAAGGCCTATTTGCACATGGTGGAAAGCAGGACTCCAGTATTTCCCTGCATTGAACTCTTGAAATGGCTTATTGATCACATCAATTCACATAGGTGTTTAATTAATGACAACAATGGTGGATGTGTCGGGGTTTTCCTCCCAGTAGAAGTTCAGAGTTACTACAAACTCAGGGAACCAGAGGAACGTTTAAGCACTGAATTTGTTTTGAGTTTCTATCAAAAGCACGACACCAACAAGATTATGGCATCTTGGTGGAGAGAAGATAAAAAGTTCACTAGTCGGACCTCTGGCTGGTACCCAACGACTAACTTGAGGGAGCCGTATATATACCTAATGGCTCTCCTCTGTAGATTGCATGGGGAGAAAGATTGCTCCCGATTTTTAAATGCTTGGATGCCTGTAGCTTATACGGTAGCCATTTCAGGCACGAGCTTCAATTGGGGTGCCATAATCTCCAAACAACCGAGCACTTGCCTACGATAAGATCAGATGCCGAAAGAGAGAGAAACCCTTTCCTTCTACATGGCCTCATATCTGCTGGACGTCATCTGCGCCAGGAACGTTTTTTCTAGAATGAACTTAAACTGGCACTCCTATGAGCTCCCAGTCCATGTATACTTCAACATCTTATTTGAAAACAGGTACAATAAATCCTTTTCTCTTATCTGTGACCATTTTATTGCACATATTTATTCCTTCCTGTTCAAGAAAAAGTTCCCAAGGCTGTCGGATGAAGCAAAAAAAGTTGTATCGAAAGTAGGTCACTGGTATCTAGATTAGCGCGAGACCTACATCAGGGTTTTCGGCACCACAGGGGCACCCCAACTGTTACCCATATATGTCCCCGATCGACTAGTGTTAGGGGAAATTTGTTATCAGACCATTTTGCAAGGCTATAACGCCACATTAGTAAAATACAAGAAGCGGGCCTTCATACCTTATGGGTTTCATATTGGTTTCTACATGGTCAAGGAAACCGCGCAGGCTAAGCAAGAAGGGCTAAGTCAATTGGAATTTTTATTCCAGACTGGCCATTTTCACAAACACGATCCCAAGGGTCTGGTCCTAAAACATGCATCGCAGGTATCATCCTATTAGGCTTATGCCCATGACCAGTTTGAAGATGAAATTTTCACTGAAAGTGCCTAAGATTGGAATGAGGTGGCGGTAAGGATGGTTGATCCTAAAACAACCAAATTTAAGTTCATGAGTTGGGAGGAGCAAGCGACGTCCTTGGAGCAAACGAGTCAAGAAATTCTCAGGACCTGAGAAGGAAGGGTAGCATTTGAACCAGGCGAAGCGGTGAGCGATCCCCAAGAAGCCATCGAAGCAACATAAGTTATCAGGAATCCTCGGTACAAATCAGGGATTCCCCTAAGGTTCATGTTGTACAGAGGATGGGGGAACTTATGTGGCAGCATGCCCGACTGCTAATGAAGCAGATGCAGGATAATCTGGACCTCATCATAACACCTAGGTTTCCAACCAATAGCCAAGAAGGAAGCCCGACGGAGCCAAGCGACCTCGATTTTACAAACCTTGGTAACACCAACGGGTCAGACGACCCTGAATCTAAAACATCACCGTCAATTCATCGATAGGCGGGATGACTCAACTAGAGACAGGCCAGGTGTCAGTACAAACACTCACACTTAATCCTTTAAGCAAGCTTATAACTATATACAGTGATGATGAAAGCCCGAAGTCATATCACGACAACCCTGTCCGTGTCCAAGAGGAAAAAGGAACTGAGAAGAATTCTTCTCCTGAGCCCGAAGTTCAAACAAAGGAGGTCCTGCAAAAGGAACCAGAAGCTGAAAGTAGCCTAGAAACAAAAGAACTCGACACATCGAAGACCAGAGCAGGTCTAAACTACAAGCGAGAACTGGATGAGCCATAGAAAGAATCCCCACGAAAGGAAATCAATGGTTCTGCGGCCAACTGGCAAGTAAGTAACAAGTTTGTGCCCGACGTTGCTATTCTGCTCAATACTCAAACCCTCGATGAGCAAGAAATAGAGGTTGGGTCCTTAAGGCACAACGAGGAAGTTCAGGAGCCCGATCTTGAGCAAGTATACACCACCGGTAGCTTGAGAAACATACTCACATGGGGCGATCAACAGATACCCAAGCTGGTAGACGAGTTAGCAGATATCTATGTGATCTCCTACAATAGAAAGAGAAAGGCCATCATTCAAAGGACTATAAAGAAAAGAAAGATCATGTTGGATCACTCCGTCTTTGTTACTTCAGAGAAGGACTTGATAAACACAACAGACGCTTGAACGACTGAACTTATCAACGTGGGGAAGGCACTCTCAGAGGCCACCTTGGACAGGGCCAAAAGGGATGAAAAGGAGCTAGACGCCTCCCGAAAGGAGCTAGAACACTTGCGCCATCTTGCTGAATACTATAAAGGCACCATGCAGACCACTGTGTACTTGAAAGGTGAGTTCAAAGAAGTTTACAACGAGTTCAAGAAAGAAAGACACCTTTTAACTGCGCAAATAACTGAGCTCTAGGAGGACACTCTCATGGAACTCGCAACATGCAAGGATATGGAACGATGGTATGAAAGGGTGCAACAAGCAGTGGAAAGACTTGAGTACATTGGTGCAGTCCAACAAGGCCGAGACAAAGAAGAACATGGCATTCAAACAGTAGGAAAAAGTAGTCTTAATCGCATGAAGTGATCAACCGAGTATTGGGTTAAGATGTCTTGGGACCCACACAGAGAAATCCAAGAGTAATGGATCAAATGCAAGGAGTACTGGGATAAAATTAATAAAGTAATGAAGGATATCAGACTCCCCAAGTTCAACACCCCCGACAACTTCGTTGACTGAAGCGACGTAGTTGAGTCGTTCAAATGGTTTCCTAGGAGTTAGTTGGACATGAGGGACATGTGTTCCATCTCCATATCAAGGAACATGACCTGTTTCAAAAGGCATTTATGACAATAGACAAGATCCAAAAAAATAGGAATTTGTTATGTTTTTGTTGGAATCTTTTGTAACAGACTCCTAAATGGAGGAGAATCCTATGTAGCTCCTTGGTTTCTACCTCCTTATAGTAGAGAGAGATCATTCACTATATATGAAGTGGATTTTGATAAGGAAAATGGTGGATTCATGATCCAAGAGAGGAGAGAGCTGGAGGAGCAGTTTAGCTGCTCATTTGTAATCCTGAGGGCTTGTTGTAATTAACATTTCTTCCATTAAATATTCATGAGAGTTGTTTATTAACTTGTCTTTTTTGTTTTCCATTTCTTTTTTTATCTTCTTGATTGAATATATTGCAGGTTTTGAGGATCAAAGGCAACCTTTGGTTAATGGATCCCTAAGAAGAAAATGATTTGTTGTAGCTGGCCTTTTAATCATTGTTTCTATTCAAGCATTTTCCCATCTATTTTGCAGAGAGGATGTCTGTTTAGTAGACATTATTATTTTTTTTCACTTTCCTTTCTTCTAATCATCATCATATAAGCTCTTAAATTGATGATTTAGCTTGATTTCCTTCAATCTGCAAAGTGTTTTGACTCCATGCCCAATGGTAGAACATTGATCTACAGTCAAATTGTTGCCCTCTTTCTTATTCTTTATTGCTGATCCACCCAATTAAAATTGATTTAATTTTTCAAATTTTGATGGGTATTAGGCTTGTTCTTAAAGCAGTCTAAGAACAACTTCTAGTGTTAACATTTTTGGCATCGTTGTTGGGGACGAAGTTGAAGATCTTCCATGGGCTGTACGACAAAGACTACTACCAGATCTTGATGGTGAGAAAGGATTGGTGACAAAAAAGACTACATACCTTTTCGCCTGGCGACTCCACTCCATGAAGAAAGAATCTATTGGTGACTTCACTAATTCAGGATGACAAAGGCCATGGAGGCTATCTTGGCATGGAGGTTTGCACCTCTCAATTTTTTAGTTGTCCCTGGTTTACCAAATCTAGTGCCTTCACCGTCAGAATGGATGGATTACCTTCCTACTTTCAAAGAAGACAAGGGGGACAATCCTGCTCAACATATCATTACATTTCATCAATGCATGGATAAACTAGACATACATCATGAGGATGTGTTGATGAAAATGTTCATGTACTCTTTAAAAGGTGATGCACGAGAATGGTACTTTTCTCTTCATTCTTCCAGCATATGTTCCTTGAGAGATTGAATCCATGTTGTGTTCAAAAAACAATGTAAAAGGTACTTTCCACATGAAATGCTTCTTGAAGATTGGTGTGAAAAATCTGAATCTCAAGTTCAAAGGACAATAGATTTTTCCTCTTATGATGAGCTTTATGAAGGTCTTGATGAAACATAAATTAAAGAAGAGTTAGTTTGTGAAGAAAACATTTTAAACTCTTTTATTAGATAGGATCTTGAAAAATATGGTCATGATCTACAATTTTTCGATCCCTTGCATTAATATTTCATACTGCATGTTCAAGATCAACAATTTTTAAAGAAGGAATCTTTAGATCTTGAAATAAGTGATAGTAATGTGCAAGAAAAAAATGATCATGAAATGGTTGAAGAGATTTTTCAAGATAAAAAAATAGTAGATTATGTTAACCATTGTTTAAATGAACCTGTTTATGACATACTTGAATTTGAACAAACTCTATTACCTGGTTATGAAAAAGAGAAAGTGTCTTTTCAACGGACTTTTGTTGCAGGATCATACAATGAGCCCATCATTGAAAAATATTATGAGCAGATTTATCAAGTTATATCCTTTAATGGTCCACCTTTGTTTGATCACTATGGAGACAGTGATGTTGAAGACCAAGAACAACCACTAATTTGTGAAGATCAAATATTTAATATTTTTAATCATGAGTCAAAATGATCTCATGAGAGGTGGTGTAGTTCCAAAAGGAATATGCCAGATTTGTTTGGTCATAAAAAATAAGTTGAAGATTGCCTTGCAGAACATTAGTTAGATGAGCATAATTGGTCAAAAAAATTACTCTAGCAACTATCACTGGAGATCAGCAAGTCTGCATTCACCATTCTTGTACTTGAATCTACAACAAATATTGAACAACATGTGATCAACATTGATATCATCCTATAACAATTTTCAGTTTTGCAAACAAATTAAATTGCAGAAGATCTAACATTGATGCAATTCCCTTTCTTGGATCAACCAGAGGTTTTTTATAAGTTTCGGGATCTAATAGTAGCCTGGATGGATTCACCATTTCCACAGATCCCAAATGCTGCAAGTTTTGGCATCACATCAATTTGCAGATGTGAGTACATATTTTTTGTGGAATTTTTGTTGTTCATGATATGCTCTCTTCATGTCTTCTTACTTAGCTACAAACAAGGATTACATTTCACGAGTCATATGCTTTTATGGCTCCATTGGAAATCTGATTAGACT
>ML802918.1:19397-32841 GCA_009831015.1 Picea engelmannii
ATGCATACATACATTCATGAGTTTCATCATGCCCACGACTTAATTATTAATCCAATGTATTTCATCTGCCGATTTATCGCCACATCCAGTGCAAAGGAATGATTAATGCAAAGGGATTAATGTTAATGAGTGAGACGAGATTTATCGCCACATCCAGTGCAAAGGAATGATTAATGCAAAGGGATTAATGTGGGATTATCGCCACATATGTTGCACAGGGAGACGAGAATGCAAATCAGATGGAGACAAGAAGGTCACAAATACACACCCTGTAGAGAAAGTAAGGTATCCTGTTAGTTTTAGGGTTTCAGATTTTGAATTAACACCAACTCTCTATTTTTATTTTTCCTAAAATAATATAAACATTATTTGTTATTGTTATGTACATTTTAACTTTATTTTTTTATGTAACAGGAAAACTGCAGAGGATATATTCCGTGCATACATAAGTCGATCTATTAGTTTAAGCACCACAAGTAGTTTCTCAGGGAAGTGTTATCACCAGAAAGGCACCTCCCAGAAGTTCCATTGTCAAGATAAAAATAATTGGACGATATATTTTTTGATCTCAATATCAAGGTACATTTTATATATATATATATATTTTTTTTCAATTAAAAATACATACATTTTTCCATGTATAATAGAAAATATATATTAATAAAAATAATTTTTTTTTGGAAGAGGTTGACCCCCTTCCTAATTACCTGAAAGATATTATGGCCAAGGCTATATATCTATTTTTCTGGCTATATCTATTTTTCTGTCTTACTGTATTTTAGTTTTTATTTATTTTTTTGTTACTGTATTTTAGTTTTTGTTTATTTTTCTTTTACTATATTTTAGCTTTTATTTATTTTATGTTATGTTTTTAAGGTATATTTTTTATAATATGGTGATGTAATGTTATGATATAATATGGTTATATTTTAGTTTTTATTTATTTTATGTTATGTTTAAAGGTATATTTTTTATAATATGGTGATGTAATGTTATGGTATAATATGGTGGTGGATGGTTTAATAATTAATAATATGTACTTGAATATTTCATATATGTCATGTAATGAAAATTTAAATTAAAAAATATGTTTAAATTAAAAAATATGGTGATATAATGATAATTTAAATTAAAAAATAATAATAGGTATTGATGTGATGGTTATGTCATGTAATAAAAATTTAAATTAAAAAAAAATTAGTTTTTATTTATTTACCTTTTACTATATTTTAGCTTTTATTTATTTTATGTTTTCTTTTATATAATATGGTGATGTAATGTTATGATATAATATGGTTATATTTTAGTTTTTATTTATTTTATGGTATGTTTTTAAGGTATATTTTTTATAATATGGTGATGTAATGTTACCATATAATATGGTGGATGGTTTAATAATTAATAATATGTACTTAAATATTTCATATATGTCATGTAATGAAAATTTAAATTAAAAAATATGGTGATGTAATGATAATTTAAATTAAAAAATAATAATAAGTATTGATGTGATGGTTATGTCATGTAATAAAAATTTAAATTAAAAAATATGGTGATGTAATGATAATTTAAATTAAAAAATAATAATAGGTATTGATGTGATGCTTTAAAAATTTAAGAACATTTTTTTTATGGTAATATTAAGAATAAAATTTTGAAATTTAATAGTTGTTTATATTTGGAAAAAAAATTTAATAATTTGAGAGATGATGATGGGCACAAATAGGATTATTTAGAAATTTTAAAAGTTAATAATTTGAATATGAAATAATTGATGATTTATTTATGTATGTTTGAAAGATTTTTTTTAATAATTTTATTAGTTATGTTTTTTAATAATTTGAAAATGAAATAATTGATAATATAATTATGTTTAAAATAATTTTAGAATAGCATAATGGTTTTTTGAAAAGTTATTTATTTATTTTTAATAATTTGAAAATGAAATAATTGATGATTTATTTATGTATGAAAGAACTTTAAGAATTTTATTAGTTATGTTTTTTAGGAATGACATGATGATATTTTTATGGTAATATTAAGAATAAAATTTTGAAATTTAATAGTTGTTTATATTTGGAAAAAATTTTTAATAATTTGAGAGATGATGATGGGCACAAATAGGATTATTTAGAAATTTTAAAAGTTAATAATTTGAATATGAAATAATTGATGATTTATTTATGTATGCTTGAAAGATTTTTTTTAATAATTTTATTAGTTATGTTTTTTAATAATTTGAAAATGAAATAATTGATAATGTAATTATGTTTAAAATAATTTTAGAATAGCATAATGGTTTTTTGAAAAGTTATTTATTTATTTTTAATAATTTGAAAATGAAATAATTGATGATTTATTTATGTATGAAAGAACTTTAAGAATTTTATTAGTTATGTTTTTTTAGGAATGACATGATGATAGGTTAAGAATTTTAAAAATTGTTATTTATGTTTGGGCAGAAATGTTTTAATAATTTGAGAATGGAAGAGTGATTTGATAAAATGGGATGATAATTTAAAAATTTACTTATATAAAGTAATGTTAAAAATACAATAAAAATAAGATATGACAATGTGATATGTTTATGTTTTTTTAGGAATGATATGATGATAGGCAAAAATGTTTTAATAATTTGAGAATGGAAGAGTGATATGATAAAATGGGATGATAATTTAAAATTTTGTTTATATAAAGTAATGTTAAAAATACAATAGAAATAAGATATGATAATGTGATGTTTTTAAAATTCAAGTTATCTGTGTTTAACAATTTTGTAATAATTTCATAATGATTTAATAATTTTGTAATAATTTTATAATAATTTGAGAATGAGATAATAATTTTAAAGTTACAAGTTATTTATGTTTTGGAAATAGTTTTGAACAATAAAATGAGAATTTTAAAATTGGTTATGTTTGGAGAATAATTTTTTTAAATATTTGATAATGGAATGATGAATTTAAAAATTATTTATGTGATACCTTTAAAAATATGTCTGGAGAATAATTTTTTTAAATATTTGATAATGGAATGATGAATTTAAAAATTATTTATGTGATATCTTTAAAAATACAATTAGATTTTACAATGGTTTATTTTTTCTTACATTTTTTTAATAATATAATAATTTAAAACTACAATTTAATTTGTTTTGTTTGTAATAAATAATTTTAATTTTTTTTTGTTTCTAATAAATAATTTGATGTGATGTTTGAAGTCACTTACTAATAAATGTGTTTGTAATAAATAATTTGATACTTTTATAATAAATAACTAATTTGATACTTTTATAATAAATAACTTGTTAACAAAAATTTGTTTGTAATAAATAATTCACTTACTAACAAATGTTGTTACTAACAAAAATTTGTTTGTAATAAATAATTCACTTACTAACAAATGTTGTTACTAACAAATGTTGTTAGTAATAAATAATTTTATATTTTCTTTGAATTTACTTAGTTGTTTTGGAAGTGTAATAAATAATTCACTTACTAACAAATGTGTTTGTAATAAATAATTTATTTGTTAACAAATAGTGTTTGTAATAAATAATTTGATATTCTCTTTGAATTTATTTAGTTGTTTATGAAGTGTAATAAATAATTCACTTACTAACAAATGTGTTTATAATAAAAAATTCACTTGTTAACAAATGTTGTTTGTAATAAATAATTTATTTAGTTGTTTTTGAAGTGTAATAAATAATTCACTTACTAACAAATGTGTTTGTAATAAATATACTAATTTAATAAATGTGTTTTTTCACCTTTTTTTAATAATATGATAATTTAAAACTACAATTTAATTTGTTTTGTTTGTAATAAATAATTTTAATTTGTTTTGTTTTTAATAAATAATTTGATGCTATGTTCTAATTTACTTACTAACAAATGTGTTTATAATAAATAATTTGATACTTTTGTAATAAATAATTTATAATATAATTTACTTTATGTGTTTGTTTGTAATAAATAATTTGACATTTACATTTTTATTTATTTTGTGTTTTTATTTAATTATTTTTGAAGTATAATAAATAATTCACTTACCAACAAATGTTGTTTATAATAAATAATTTGATATTCTCTTTGAATTTACTTAGTTGTTTTTGAAGTATAATAAATAATTCATTTACTTTTGTAATAAATAACTTGCTAACAAAAATTTGTTTGTAATAAATAATTTATAATATAATTTACTTTATGTGTTTGTTTGTAATAAATAATTTGACATTTACATTTTTATTTATTTTGTGTTTTTATTTAATTATTTTTGAAGTATAATAAATAATTCACTTACCAACAAATGTTGTTTATAATAAATAATTTGATATTCTCTTTGAATTTACTTAGTTGTTTTTGAAGTATAATAAATAATTCATTTACTAACAAATGTGTTTGTAATAAATAATCTGACATTTTTTTAGTTTACTTATTAATGTGTTTGTAATAAATAATTCAATTACTAACAAATGTTGTTTGTAATAAATAATTTGATATTCTCTTGGAATTCACTTACTTATTGATGTGTTTCTAATAAATAATTCACTTACTAACAAATGATGTTTGTAATAAATAGTTTGATATTCTCTTTGAATTTGCTAAGTTTTTTTTGAAAGTAATAAATAATTCAATTATTAACAAATGTGTTTGTAGTTGTTTTTGAAGTGTAATAAATAATTCACTTACTAACAAATGTGTTTGTAATAAATAATTTGATATTTTTTGAATTTACTTATTGATTTGTTTGTATTACTAACTAATGTTGTTTGTAATAAATAATTTGATATTGTATTTTAATTTACATAGTTGTTTTTTAAGTGTAATAAATAATTCACTTATTAATAAATGTGTTTGTAATAAATAATTTGATAGTCTTTAAATTTACTCATTGATGTGTTGGTAATAAATAAGTCACTTACTAACAAATGTTGATTGTAATAAAATGATTTGATAGTCATTTTGAATTTACTTAATTGTTTTTGTGTTTGTATTAAATTGTTTTTGAAGTATAATAAATAATTCACTTAATAACAATGTTAATAAATGATTTGATATTCTTGAATTTACTTAGTTGTTTTTGAAGTGTTATAAATAATTCACTTACTAACAAATGTATTTGTAATAAATAATTCACTTATTAACAAATGTTGTTTGTAATAAATAATTTGATATTCTCTTTGAATTTACTTAGTTGTTTTTGAAGTGTAATAAATAATTCACTCACTAATAAATGTGTTTGTAACAAATACTATTTAGTGTTAATAAATGATTTGATATTCTTGAATTTACTTAGTTGTTTTTGAAGTGTTATAAATAATTCACTTACTAACAAATGTATTTGTAATAAATAATTCACTTATTAATAAATGTTGTTTGTAATAAATAATTTGATATTCTCTTTGAATTTACTTAGTTGTTTTTGAAGTGTAATAAATAATTCACTCACTAATAAATGTGTTTGTAACAAATACTATTTGAATCTACTTATTGATGTGTTTGTAATAAATAATTTGATATAGTGTTTAAATTTTTTACTATGTTGTGTTTGTGATAAATAATTTGATTTTCTCTTTGAATTTACTTACTAACATAATAGTCTGAAATTACAGTATAATTTATATTATGTATTTGTATGTAATAAATAATTTGATATTTGCAATTTTTGAAGTGTAATAAATAATTCACTTACTAACAAATGTGTTTGTAATAAATAATTCACTTATGAACAAATGTTTGTAATGAATAATTTGATATTCTTTTTTAGTTTCCTTAGTTGTTTTTGAAGTGTAATAAATAATTTACTTATTAACAAATGTGTTTGTAATAAATAATCTTATACTCTTTGAATCTATTTATTGATGTATGTTGAATTTACTTATTGATGTATGTTGTAATGGCCCCGTCGCTACAATAACCAAACGACGCACAACAAATAGATTTTTTTTTTTTTTTTTTAAAGCTATGTTGAGAAAATTTAAATATCATGATAAATAGTCAACGTTGTCGACACATCAATCACATAAATTAACATAAATTAACGAAAAATAAAATAAGCATTAATAATCCAATATGACACATGGTCGACATATCGTCACCATGAATCATGACACGTTATCATGAATCAAGACATGTGCATCAATGTATTGACATATTAATTAAAGTAGCCCAAACAATTTGCATTCTACCATTAATAACAACGCGATATAGTACAATTTTAAACCTTCAACGCATCTCACAAGGACCATCAATCCTTCAATTCTAAATCCACAATTAAACATGGCACACAGTTATCCATCATTGTTATCTATTGTACATCAACATTAAATATACGTTTCCCACAAGAGTAATAATTCCTAAACATTCTCATGTCAACTTAAGCAACAACTCAGGAGAACTAGTCACTAAATCAACCATAAATCAATAATTCAAGATGGAAGATTAATTAACATTAAAATCAAGGTGAAAGAGAATAAATAATAAGCAACCGCATGGCCACTTAAATTAAGGAGTGCAAGAAATTTTATTAATAAGTCACAGTAAATCAATGTCATAAGGTAACTACAAAAATCATTCAATACATCATCTTTTAGGCATGCGAGAAATTATCATCTAGAACATCATCCCTTCATCACATACTATTGGCACAAGAAGTTTAAGGTCCACCAATTCATTTAATACATTATAATTTAGCGCGCGCAAAATCTATCATTTAGAGAGCAAGTGTTCCATTCATTAATTTCCATTTGCGCAAAACGTTCAATATCTATCCGTCATTCATTAAATCAAGTCCAACATCAACTAGATTGACAATCAATCTAAATTATCATGAATCATGGCGCAAGAGAAAACTAAATTTATAAATCAATCAAACATATTAATGATAAGTTATTCAGGGGTGATAAGATTCTATTACAAGCATATATCAATTAATGGACACAATTAGACATCAATGAAGCATTCCATAATAAACCGCATTTAAGGCTAGTTATATCAACATTAATTCTAGGGCACGCAAGCAATCATTCACTTGATTAATCATATATCAACTTATTTGATGACACACGAGTAACTAAATTCTAACAATCACAATCCATAGCGCAAGAAAAAATCTAATTTATACCAAGGCACACGATTAATCAATTACATAATTCAACAATAAATCCTCATTAATTTCAAGATGTGTGTGTGATCTAATCACCGAATTAAACACAAATCAACATCATTCATTTCATGCATAATCTTAATCACTTAATTAAACATACATCATCATTATTCATGGCGCGCAAACAATCTAATTATTTAATCACAACATAGTCCATGACACAAGCTAATCTAATTACTTATTCGTTTATTCACTAATATTTTTAGTGGCGTGAGAAGTAAAATACCCACAATACCATCCATACATCTCTTTTATACCACGGTGGAATAAGTATCAATGTGAATTTTTATTGCGCAAAGGTAAACTACACACATGACCATCCAAAACTATAATTAAGAAGGCCCCTAGTAAATTAATCTACTCTCCATTTATGACAATAATGAAAATTAAAGGGTTAGCTTTGGTCAATAGAGAATCCATTTAACCTTGGAAATAATTGGATATTATAACTGGAAAAAGGATGGAGATTTTATATATGTCTAATTCATTATGAATACATATAAATTATTAATTAATTAGTTACAATACAGGGTTGAAGATCCTTTGAAGATCTTTTAAATTACAACTACAAGGAATCCATTGATTTAATATTCATGACGTAAGTTAATGTTGATTTGAGATTATTTAACTTATTTTCCATTACACAAATAACACCAATTAATAACCATCTAAATCACAAAAATAAATACTTCAACTTATTCTTCTAAGGAAAAATTAAACTTAAAGGTTAACCTAGGTATTTTGGGAGGAGAAATGAACCATCGACCAAAACAACAAGGGAAACCACCAACAAGCGAAATCTCCACCTCCATATTCATATTGAAGTATGCAGTTTTTGCTAAAATGATTTTTCGTTTTAAACAACAACACAACATAGGTAATTCTCTGGAAAAACCACCACTAGGGAGAAGGAAACACAATCCACAAGGTCCTTAAAACACAGGGGGGGTAAATATATGGCACCACCACCATTGGGGAGAAGGAATGTAGGTGAAATCTCATGCCAAAATGCAGAGAAGAACCAGGTACTATGCAAGGTGGTTCCTCCAATACATAGGATATTTTACTCGCGAATATATCACAAAAGAAAAGGGCAAACACGAGTGGTTTCTCCCCCCCAAATCACAGGATGTTTTACCCAAAAAAAACTCACAGAAGAAAAGGGCAAACGCTAGTGGTTTCTCTCCCCAACTCACATGGTGTTTTACCCACAAAACTCGCAGAAGAAAAAGGAAAACACTAATGGTTTCTCCCCCCAACTCACAGGTTGTTTGACTGACGATATTTGCAAAGGAAAAGAGCAATTCGATGAGGGTTATCCCATGAAGGAACGCCAGAGATTCAAGGGAAAAAAAACATTGTCTAGCTAGTTGAAAATGCAGAGGTATTCTTCCATTCGAGGAAGGAGGAATCACAGACCAGTTTAAGAATATGTTTTTTTTTTTTTAAATGAGTGTGAGAATCTGTATTACTAAAGAATATTATAATACAAAAAATATATAGGGACTCCCAAGATATGCCAAAATGGAAACCAGATCCGGGATCTGGGGTCCCAGGGGAGCAATGTCTAATATAGCAGGGGAGGTCTGGGCCACCACCATGGGAAACTGACCCAAACCTCCACGATCCAGTTTGAAAAATGACAACATAACGAAAATAGAGAAAGCATAAGCATAGTGGGGTTTTCTCCTACACTGAGAAACTTGACCAGGGTTGGTCCTGTGCTAGTCTAGGTTGATGGGGTGCTCTTCATCTCCATCCTTCCTTGCCTCATTATCCTCCCTTTGCTCCACCAGGCATATATTTCTAATTCATTTTGGGGTTCCATTTCTGTCGGCTGGAGTAATGTCTATATGGTGGACATAACATAGATAAAGATGGAATTTCCCTATCAGTCACTCCATTTTTTCCTGTTGGATTCACTAGTCCTCCAAAATTCCTTTTGCACTCGCCTCCAGGTTGTTGAGGCGGTTCAAAATACCTATGAGAACCTTCTTTTGGTCCTTGTTTTCTGTCTTGTTGGTCTCCTTCCAGTCCGCACATATCTTACCTATCAACATTTTTGTTCTCCAGGCTTCCTCCATCGTCCTGTGGTAGAGGGTTGTTATGGGCTGTATGGCTCCTGGGTCCCTTATCCCCCTCGCTTCCTGAGTTAGTTTTGTCCAGGCTTTGCCTATGCAAGCGTTGTTGATTTCTCCCTCCCATCTTTTGAGGATCATATTTCCCTTTGTATCGACCTATGTGAGGAAGGTACTCTTTGCTTCCCTGTCCACTTGTTCAATTCTTGTCATCCTCGGGGTGCTTGGCAGAGGTTTTGTCCTCTGGGGGCCTCTCTTGCTATTGGTTTTCTTCATGTGTACCATCTTCACTTGGATATGGTAGTTTTTACATTGGTTTCTTCTCCTGTTTTGCTTCACCCCTTTCTAGTATGTAAGGTGGCCCCTATAATTTCTTTGCTCCGGTCTATTTCTCTTTCTGTTATACCTTCTTTTATGGATCCAACCTGGTTGTGGTACCATCCTTGCAATCATGGCCTACTCATCAAGGTGTCCCTTCTGGTCTGTATCATCTGTTCCATAGCGTGTGCACTTGATGGCCTTTCCGTAATCCCTGCACCAATGCTTTGCCTTGTACACTATACACTAGTCATTTTCCCACCCCTTAATGGTACTTGGGTGAGGTGTACCCAGACTTGACCTTGGTGAACCTTTTTGTCCTTTTTCCTTCGTCGCCTGGTGGTTATTTGTTCTGCTTTCCCACGGGTAACCCCTGTACTTATTTCTATCGATAGGATCGTGGTGTCGTTCCTTCACTTGATGTGTGATATGTACCTGCATTTGTAACCTTGTTTGATTGGTGGGATATCGGATTATCCCTGGAACCTATGTGCCCTTCAATTCCTTTTGTGCCTCCATTATTGAAGTGATCTTCTGTACTACTACTATTGTCATAGTATTTTTCCACAAGTTGGGTGCAATCTGTTCGGAATTGACATTCCAGGATGTTGCTCCAGATTGTTTCCAGTTCCAGACATTTTTTATCCACCCCCTCATTCTCTATTATGTCCGCCATTCCATTTGCTAACCTCCGAACCCAGCGCAACTCCACTGTGATCCTTGTCCGCAAGTGCTACTAGATTTTTTTCAGTAGGTGTGCCAATCGCCAGTGTCTCTAGATTTTTCCCATTATGGTACTGTTTTGGAGTTTTCTTATTGTGTTGATCACCAGTGTAGAATATACTTCCACTATGACATTTTTCATCCCCTGCAAACTTAGAATCTCTAGGCCAGTCTCCAGGGCTCCGAATTCTGTGGCATTGTTGGTTAAGTTGCCCAGATTCCCAGCGTGGAAATAAATAAAAACATCAGAGATCACCCTCCTTGGGTAAATCAGAAGTTAAGGTTTTATAAAAATTTCTTTGAGAAAGATGTAATCGAACGCAGGGACATATCAAGTACGATCCAGGAAGGCTACCAGGACTCGATCCCAAAATTTGAAGTCATCACACAACAAAAGGGCGACTGCAACTTCATTGATATATGTAAAAGTGCTAAGGTCGCAATAGAAATATATGCAATCCCAATAACAAAAAGGGGAATAGGAAATGAACTAAAATCGACGATTCATCTCGTAATCAATTCAATCACCTTATGTAATCTATGGGTAATGTTGATCATGACGAAGCGAATGAGTTGGAAATTAGAAAATAAATCAATCAATCGAGGAAGTTTGATTAAATTTCAATGGAAGGAACATTAGAAATATCCTTCCAGGGGTTATAAAACGTCAAGTAGCTCGCCTTCAAAGTCTCACAATTTCCAACATCATATGTAAAATATACATACTAATATACTAATTGAATCTAATGCAATTAAAACTTTATGAAATACTGTAACTGAAGATGAGAATTCAAAGATGTTCTCCCGCACTTGTGCTCTGTCCAGCTCCCCGCTTGCTAATTGTGAAGACTTCACCAGTATCTTATAGCTAACACCAGGGGTACTCTTCTTCCCCCCCAATCCTCCTGAGATGTAAAGGGGCCACACACAAAAACTAGAGAAATATAGCTCTCAAATCGCCTCGCAAGGTCGAGCTACCACTCTCTAATCAAGCTAGAAATCCCAACTTTCACAAGAAAAATCAGTCAAGAAAAATATCGACAACGTAACCTTATGACTATCATTCATCATCCATTCTCCTCCTCTCCCATTTCTTTTATAAAGTTCTCTTAGTGACTAGTTTCCAAAATGCACATTAAATTCTTTTATTAAATTTTTATTGGGAATATTCTCCCCCATACACTTGTCACCTGATCTCTTAGTTTCACCAGAAATTCATTTAATTAATTAAATTAATTTGTCAATTTCCCTCACCCACCTAAAAGAATTCCTAAAAATGCTCCTCGATGTCCTTTTATTCCCTCACATTCCATTAATGATCGATGCCTTTCTTAAATCTTAGTTGAGTTGAAATTTGGAAAGTTCTCTAGACTAGATTCCCTTCTATGTTCCACATTCCTTTAGTATTTATGTTTCCCCTTTTTGGTCTATGTTCTAAATTATCAAGTTTTGCACATAGCGAGAAATTAATTTTTTGGATAAATTCTTTCTCCTTTAATTTTTAAATTTCATTTTTCTTCACCCCCCCTTTATTAATTGATTCAATAGTTTTAGTCTTTATACCCCCAATTAGACCTATGCCCTAATTTCAATTAGGCTTAGCAAAATTGTTTTTAAGGGAAATTTTATAATTATTAAACTTTACTCATACAAAATTTATTTTAAGGATGACCAAGTCAAAATGAGATATTGTTTTCTAGGTACCTAGGTTCATTGACTCACTAGTGTTAAAATTGTGACATGCCCTTCAAGATGCACTCCGTGCTCCAAGGGTGCCACTTGGATTTTGAATGATTTTGGTAGACGTCCACCCTTGGAGTCAATACTCCATTAGGTGACCTTGTGGGAGACTAAGGGACTCTAAGGTTTGGTTTGTGATTCCTTTTCCTTTTTTTTCTCCATTGGTTTGGTTAGTTGGGGCTGAGAAGGAAGGCAATGTGTGCAGAAAAGAGAAGCGATGATGATGCGGTGAGGGTTTTTGTTGCAGGGGATCAATCAACCTAAGGATAAGGAGCATGTATCTTGTATTGCTAAATCATAGTTTTATTTGTTTGCAATTTGTTTTTTATTTGATTTGTTTTAATATTCTAATATGTTGAACATGGAGACAATAATTCCAAATCAGATGGAGACAAGAATTCCAAATCATTCGCTAAATTATAAAGGCCGCAAATACATACACATGGTAGTGAAGATAGAGAGAAAGGAAGGTATCATGTTATTTACAGTTCCCTTAGTTTTGTCTCCCTATCAGTCACTCTCTCTTTTTTCCCTTCTCCCCCTGCCATACTCCCTTTATTCCTCTCTATGCAACCCCCCTCTCTATAAGAAATGGACTTGATATAGACATTTCAATACATATACCTAAACCTAGACATAGAAAAACCTAGACATAGAAAGGCTTGGATCATGACCTAGACCTATATGACGACCATGATGTAGACCATGAAATAGACCTAGACCATGACCTATACCATGACATAGAGCTAGCGATAGATTTAGACGATGACGTAGATATTGACATAGACCATGACCTAGACCCCCAAGCTCCATTTATGCCTAGGAAGAACTTATACTCAACCCTTACCCCCTCTACACTGAAGCCTTGAGTGCACTATGTATATACCTTTTTTACAACCCTTTCACCCACATCACCCACATCTTGGTGCTCTAACAAGTTCTCTATGCTTAAAAACACTTTCAATCCTAACCCCTTATGTATTAGTTTTCCCCATGCCCCTATACATATTTATTCATAAATATGTTTGGTCTATAATAAATTCTATATCCATTGCATTAAGAGAGTGCACGTGCTCTTGTGACTTGATAGAGTTGTATATGTTGCTCGTTTATGCTCAGTAGGAATGCGTGTGTGTTCCTATAATGCACACATTCTCTAGTGTGCTCTAGTGCACATGCGTTCTAGGAACACGTGTACATTCTTTCTATGAATTTTTTGGTGCCAAGCACACTCCACTACCTCATCTATCTCAAGGCCAAAAAGGAATTCACGACATATTCACACAAAAATAGCGTGCACAAACATGTTTTTCTTATTTTAGTCTTGTTATTTGATTCTTAGACAATTTTGTGTTATTTCCAGACCATTCTACGAAAAATTGGAAGACAAATTTTTCCAAGTGGAATTCGACTTA
>ML802918.1:67395-107696 GCA_009831015.1 Picea engelmannii
TATTTTATCCCTAAATATCTTAGAGATCCATTTTTTAGTGGATCTGATGAGAGATCCTCTCCATGGTGGTTAAGCCTCCAAATCCTATATAATGAGGACTCTCCATGGAGGAGGAGGGGATGGAGGAGTTTAGAGATAATAAAATTATGATCTCATAAGGAAGATAGTGGAAGTAAATTGGGGGTATCAAACTTATGGTATTGGGATATTTGTGTAAGGGATGGACGAGGATGACTTGGAGAGGCTATTGTGACTTCATCAATGGTTTGTAAGTATCTCTTTTGAGTTCTCATTAATACATGTTCTTGGCTTGTTTCCTTCAATATTTTGTACATTTTCATGAGCTTGTCTTTTGGATAAATCTAGCTTTAAACTAATCATGGTAGAATAGAAAGTATGTTTTGTCTCCATTGTTCATTGGATTCCAAGACTCGTTAAAGGGCTTGGAGATCAATCCCAACTTGGAATGAGTGAGGAAAAACTTCATAAAAAGTTACTCATACTTTATTCCTATTATATATTGACTATATTAGATATGTTTAAAGGAAAGTCATTGTTCAAAGTTAGCACTTATTTTTTCTTTGTCATAGCGGTCTAAGATCCAAGAGGGAATTCACCTGTTCGCAGGGGAATTTTCCTACAACATAACTTGGCGACTCCAATGGGAATCAACATAAATTTGTATTTCCTTGGTTTTTCCCTGCTCTTTTCCCACTTTTTAGATCAGTTTTACTATTTTTTTATGATCCATTACCTTTCTCCCATCTTCATTAGCAATTTCACCAATTTCTGTGCATTATGGGTGAGTTTTTTATTTTATTTTTTTGGCTCTTTTTTGAGTTTTTTGGAAGACAAATGCCCCCCTGTAGGCCATATCATAGTGATAAAATATAATCAGCGCTCCCATATAGTTCTTTGCAGAGCACTGCAACACTCTGTGCCCTTGAGACAAGGAGCGTTGGTCTCCTTCTTAGAAGATTTTTTCCTTCTTTTGCTCAAATTTTTTCAGCCTGTTTTGTGGAAGTATTTACCTAGACTCTATGTGTTGGTTTGTGAAGTTATTTAGGTTGATATTTGGTGCTTATCACTCACTATTTTCTTGATTGGAGCTTCAAACTTTTTCAAAAATGTGAAATTTCCCTTTCTAGTTGCTTGTTTTGTCGAGACAGTTTGAGTGATTCCTCTTTCTCCCTGTCTCTTGGATTCTTCTTTTCATATTATTGTACTCCTTGAATGTTTTTTAGTTGTTGAATCATTGATTTAGTTATTGTTAGAACAAGTTTATACTTGATTTCTTTCAGTTCTCATTGCTTTGAGTGCATTCTTTGTTTGAAACCTTTGTCGCTTCATGTCTTTTGCATCTGCATATGACTCTTTCTTCTAATTGAAAGTTGTGGATCATTGAAGGATTTGTATTTTATTTATTTATACATTAGAATCAAACAAATAAGATAGTTTCATTCTTTATTTTGGGTAGTAAAACAAGAATGCATTTGAAGTAGAGAAATTGCATGGTTTTTGGCATTTTGGGACATTATGCATCTGGGAATGATAAACGTTTTCTCCTTCTCGTAATATAGATTTCATCAAAGTGAAATATTTGAATTCTCATTTATTTGCATTGTTTAGATTCGGTCAAAACATCATTTAGTCCACGCCATTTTCCTCTTGAGTAAACAAGAACCTTAAAAATCAAGTGCTAAACTAAAATTTATCATACATTTTTACATTTTTTGGTAGCAAACCTACATTAGCTTAGGCTGTAGGGATTTGGAATAGTTTGAAAGGATAACTTTCCAAAGTTTTCAAAAAACCTTAGCATATTTCCATAGGGAGAGAAAATCCAATTTTTGTATAAGCATAGCTGGGATCCCCCTCTGATACAGGAGTTATGCACGAGGTCGCGTTCGGGAGAGCAACAAAGATTATCTCTCCGAGGTTTAACCGTTCGTAGTAGTCAGATCGTATATTGGGGGTTCTTACTGAGGTACAACTGTATTCATTTGGTCTTGGTGCTTCGTGAATTCTGAATCCCTTCGGGGTCCTCTAGAGTTCTTCCAATCCACTTGTCCTCAGTTCTCTTGAAGGATTTCAGACTTGTTATCCCGCCCATACATTCAGAATTGAATGTCAACTCTACCCATTCAGAGGCTGATTGGGAATTGGTGACCTTAGTATCTAGAATCCTTAGGGTATTTACAGAAGGTAATGGTGAAGGGAAGTCTTCGTTGTACCTGGAACATACGTTGGTCAAAATCACTCAGGCTCCTTGGAGGGTAAATCCACGATTATTGTGTGGAAGCTTGCACCAAGGCATAAGTCCATTAAGGAGGTCACCAATGTAACTGATCCACCTGCTCTATCCTGACCCCTTCCTATATTGATCTCACGACATTGGATTTCATCACCAACTAGTGGTTTCATTGTGGGAAGGTTTGTTTGATTGTTTGCTTCTCAGATTCATAGCATGTGTTGTTTGTTTTCCTTAGTGGAACTTAGGTCGACTCAGTGTTAATGGAATCAACTCTTGAGAGTACCAATAGAGTAACCCCTTTTCCCAAGGAAACTTTCACCTTTCCTTATTTCGGAAATGTTGGTCCTCCGTACATCGCCACACTAAGTCTTTCGGGACTCACAATCGGATTATTGGTTTGGTTGTTCCCCACTCCAATGATGTCGAATCTTCCCAGTTTTTAGAATGCACCTAGTGCTTCGAATGTAAGTACACCACCCACACATCAACCTCATGTTGATGTTTTTCCCTCTTCACTCGTTAATCCTCCTTCCCTTTCTCCTTCTTCACTTAGTGAAAGCTCTAAAGCAAGTAGCCAGGTTGATAAGAAGAAGAAGAAACGAAAAGAGAAGAATAAAAAGAACCCGAAAGGGACCAAGCCTCCAACTACATAAAATGTTGGATCCAAGAAACCAGATATTGTTAATCTTACTGGGAGTGTTGGTGAGGTCAATAATATTAAAATGAAGAATCTGAAACCCAAATTCCCTTGTAGTCTTTGTAAGGGTAACCATTTTCTGAGGGATGTCCCTAGTCTTCCCAAGGTCTTAGAAATGTGGTCCTCCACATCGTCAGCCCTTGCTGGACATGTTGGTGATGCCCCATCAACTAGTGATGTTAAGGTTGGTAAGTGTTGAAACATATATTTTTCTAAACCTTAGACTAAAATAAATTTCATTTTTGTTTAAATAAAAGCACAAAAATGCACTTGGATAATCACCGTAGAAATGAAGTCTTCCGATCAATCCAATGATTTAAATGTCTTAGCAGATTATGGAGCCGCCTTTTGAATTAATGAATCAATTTATATAAAGGTTTTCCTTTGAAATTTTGGGAGTCGGGGTTTTGCGAAGTACGAAGGTTCAATATTGAACATCTTCGAAGTCTCGATACCCGAACTTACAAAAGTATTAAATCTTAAGCCAGGTTCATTAACGATTAAGAAAGATTAATAAGAAGTAAATTTCATCGCGACTTCGTGATTCAGGATGCTCTTAGATATAAAGGCTTTTGAAGTCCCGATACCCTAAACCCCGACATTTTAAAACTAATCGCGATTAATTAAGAGAGTTGAATATTATTATAGTTAATTAAAACATATCGAAACTTCAAATTTCATAAGTCTTAGTTTAAACTTCTTTAAAGATCTCCAAGACCTGAAACACCGAAACTTGATCAAGTGATATGTATGATTACTTAGTGTACTAAATGAGGATTATACTCTAATTAATCTATTTCTTAAAATTAACTTGGATACATTCAAATTTCGTTTTTTCCCGAGGTATCAACCATAAATGACATTAATATTTGATTTAGGGAAATGATTCCAAATAAGAACATAATTTAATGCCCAAATATTTTTTATTAAACGAATTAAACGCGTTGTTAGTGAAGGTATACACATGGTTTATGCGTTTAAAGCAAATAGATTTTTAGTTCTGAATCACTTTCTTGTTTTCTTAGAGATGGATTAGTGAAATAACTAGTTTTCTACATTCTCATTCTTTGTAATAGGTAACAGAACTCTGAATTTGATATCATGGCTCCACGGAAAGTGCCTAAAGAAGCTAGTGAAATTTCTGGCCAAAACACAGATGTTATTTCTGATACTTTGCCTAGAATTATAAACATAATTAAAACTTGGACACATGTGTTCAACACCATACAATATGAAGTGGCAAGATGCCCCAATGATTCAAGAGACAATGTAAAGGATAACTTATGTACCAAATATTAGATTATCGCTCAAGCATAGCTGCATAAGATAACAACCAGGCCGAGTCCTTTACCTGACACCGACATGATATTTTGGGCACTGGATCATGTAGATATCCCAACTAGAATGATATTCAACTCTCAGAAGGTAGTTGTTGGATCATTTCGACCAGAACACATACAAGTCATATATAAATTGTCTGCAACAACAAACTTCGTTTATAATGCTAGTTTTCTAGTGAATTTTAATAATAAGGAGTATGATCAGTATGGAAAGAGTCTTTCCGACTAGATCAAAGACTCATGTTCACGCCCCGAAAAGTTCAAAGCTGAATCTAACAACGTATATTCAATCTCATCACTTGAACCACAGTTCAGGTATATATCCATGATGATGTGCAGAATTGATGGAAAAGAGAACATGACCCATTTCTTTCTACCATGGGGTCCCATTATACACTCGGTGGCGGAAGGATTTTCTTTTGACTGGGCAAAGATATTGTCAGATAATTTGGCTAGCGAAATCTCAGAATAAATAACAAATAAAACCAAAGGGAAACCAACTTCATTCTGTATGCCAGCTTATATTATGGACGCTATTTGTTTCATGACTCCTTTCCCACTGATGAGATGGAGTTGGAATCCAGACAGTGTAGAACCAATTCATGATTACAATTCAAAGCTCTGGGATGACAAGACAAAATATTTCTTTTATGAAATCTATAATTGGGTAGTGGTGTCGATGCATATTCTTATATTTGGTCACCCACCACCAAGAATTTCAGACAAGGTTATGGTTAACCTGGGTAAGGTAGTGGACTAGTACATAGAGGAACACTTCTCTTATATCAGAGTTTTCAACTACTCGATCACTCCATATGCATTACCACATTTTTTACCAAACATACTAGTGTGTCATGAAGTTGCATGACAAAATGTACTCGGTGGGATTAGAAAAGAGATTAAAGTCGTGCAGAAAAATATATGGGCATGTTTTCCTTTGTCTATTGATTCATTTTCCTTATTGGATTTTGGTCACTCCAAGGTGGAGGATGCAACATTAGAAGAAATAAAACTGGTTAACATTGAATTCAAGAAACACAACCCACAGAGGGTCATGGGAAACCATATGGCCAGTTGCAATCTTAAAAAGTATGAACATGAAGAGTCCCCTCATGACGAAATGTTCCGAGGGGTAAGATATTACCAATAATTTCTGAGTCGAGTTCGAGCTTTGTTGCCTAGTGAAATGGATGAATTTTACAGTTTCCAAAAGAATTGAAGAAGTGGCTTACCCAAAGCATTACAAGGGAAAAGCCTAAAATATCCAACTACACAACAAACAAAGACCCAAAATCCAGAAGCTATAAGCTCTACCAAACATGAAACTTTGGAAAAGATGGAGAAATCTAAGGTCTCGACTCAGAAGGGAAATATCCCAAAGACAAAGATATTAGAAAACCAAGGAAAAGATCAAGAAGAGACAATAATAAATAAATGATAAGATAGATCGTCATCTTCACTTGAGAAATCAACTACTAAAGAAGCCGAGAAACAGTTATCCACAGAAATTGACAACCCCATTGAGGTTGTCACACCATTATAGTTAACCAAAGGAAATACTAATACAAAGACAATGTTCATAAGTGATTTCATGCCTATCCCTATCAAGGAGATACCTCCCACTGAGTTATTGTTCAATAAGAAAAGAAAATTCATGGTGAACAAAGAAATGCACATGAGAGAATGTGCAATGGTAAAAAAGAACAGAGTACTTTTGGATGGAAAAAATCTAGAAGAAAAATAGTTTTCTACAGAGGTGGTAGGCTCTTTGGGAGATTTTTCAATGACCAACTTATTCTCTGTTGATAATCTGAAAGAAATGTTGAGGTAGAGGAATCAGACGATAAGTCAACTATGAGATCAAATAAGGAATACAAAGAATAATATCAAAAAAAATGTCAGCAAAGGACTCAAACAGGTAAGAGCCAACAACAGACAAGAAATTCAAAAAATTAAATCTTATCTTGAAGAGACACACAAGATTTCTCAAGCAATTCATTGAAAGGTCATTCAACAAGAAGAGTTAGTAAGGCAACTGCAAGCTAAATTAAGTTCCACTGAAAACAAGATTGTAAATATAGCAGTGTTTCAATACCAAGCACTGGAAGTGCATTAGAAGTTGGAAGAAGCACAACAAAGATTGTTTTCTAAGGTAGGGATCATTCAATATTATTTTTGGGAGATAGATCAATCATTAGATAATATTGGTTTCATAGAAAAAGAGGCTACTGTAGCCTGAACCACCTTTCAAAAGGAAGATGTGTCTTCGTCTAGAGAAGAGGTACCAATAAATCCCAGATTGACTATCACAGAATGAATCAGGGGTGATATAATACTAAAGACATGGGAGGCCAATATAGCTTAGAATAAAAGAATCACCAAAGAAATAAAGGAGGATTGTGAAAGATTAAATGAAGCTCAGATTGAAATTTCACAGTTGAAATAGGTTGACATCGCTCAAATGGATAGATGGCTGGTAAAGACAAATTTACAGTTGCAGTCAATAAATTTTGAAGATAAAAGGATCGAAGACAGGTTGTCAAAATTACAGAGAAAGTTGTATCTTTTTTAGGCAAAGGATGTGACAGATCCTTCAAGAATATTAGTAAGCAGGTGTGTCGAGTTTCTCGAGGCAGGTGAAGGAAGTACTTCAAAGAATCAATGAAGTAATACACGCATGCCCGTTCTACCGGTATGAGAGAGAGATAGAAAGGAACCAAGTGGAACGGTTCATGTTTTTATTTTGTAACTGTTACTATCTAACAGTAGGGAGAATGCCAACTGTCTAGGGTTGGTAACCTTTTGTATAAATATGGTTTCAAAAGACTAAAAGATGGATTTTTTCTTGGCCGATGGTAATAGAGAAATCTCTCCTTTTCAAAAATTAAGACAAGTGAAGACCAGAGACTCCATATTTTGTCAATCCTGAGTTATGTGTTCTTCTGTTATTTCATATTATAGCATCTTTATTCACATGTTTTTGATGAATGCATAATCACGACTTAGTACAACATCTACTGTGGTTATATTTTTATTTAGTTATCTAATTTCTTATAGATTTTCCTCTGTGTTTGCTATTAGCAAACATAAGACTTGTGATTTACTTAGATTACTATATTTTATGCTTCATTAAAGGTTTCTCATCTATTTTCTTCTTCTGTAGCAGAGTGAGATTCTTATGTGATTGATGAATCACTTTCTTTAAACAAATTTGTGTTTTTTTTCATCACATTCATTATTTTCAAATTTAACTCAGACACGGAAAACGACCTTTGAATTGTTATACCATTAATTCAATTTTAGGAAATTTTCTCATATAATTGAAAATAGAAAAAGAAAACATAAAAAACAACAAATATTTTAACTTTTCTCTTCTCCATGACTATACCTGTTGCAAGACAACCTTATATTAATCCTGATCTCACGAATCAGACCAACATTTATTTAAACTTGTTTAATACCATCTTAGAGTTCGCTAACACCTGGGTTGAACTTGAATGTTCATGGGTAGTGATTGAACATGACATAAGCGTCCGGGAACGTTGGGAAGCTAGGAAAAGACAACTTAGAAATCAGCCATAGCTTCTTTCTCCTAAAGAATTATTTTTTTGTTCATATTAAGAACTATATTTATTTTTTAGATTCCTTGACCTTATACTTTGAAGCCTTAAGTATAAACTCAGGAAAAACATCTTTTTGGTGTTGTTGTCAAGGAACGAAGAAACAAAGTTATTTTTCCCTAGGAAGAACGACATTGGTAAGTTTCTTTCTTTGATAGTGAAAACATATTGAATACATTATAAGGATATTTTGATCTTTCACTTGGCGACTCCATGATTAATAAATTGCCATTTAATCAAAAGAATACCAGAAAAAATCCAGACAACAAGAAGACTTCGCCTGTATCTGACCCAAAAAAAGTTTTGAAATCAAGAAGATACCTTAAACAGACTATAGCGTCAGTAAGTAAGGTTTATCAACCCAAATAAAATACTAAAGTTCTATTGGAACCGTTAAATTCACAAGAAGTTCCTATCCAACCCCTTTTCGGCGAAACATCTTCGGATAAATTTGAAGCTAAAACCTTAAAACTAGAGTTGATTTCTTTCAAGATTAAAGTTAAAAAGCTTCCAACCTCCCGAAACTCTGACGAATATATTTATTACCTAGAATTGACTCCTGTTGGGTCTCCTGAGTATATGTCCTGCAAATATGAAGAATCCAGTCCACATTTCTTTGTTCCCATATTTTCTAATTTTCTGTCTCCTGAACCTTTTTCGCTAAATTATGAAGGAATCGAAAGGTCACTACACATTCTTGAAAATCCTTTCATCAATCCAAAAGTTTCATCTCTTAAATCATCAATGGATGTGGCGAGAGCAGGTGGTGCCGTAGGTGCATGATGAGGAGGAGAAGGTCAAGGACCACCTCCACCTCTTAGAATTTTTGCTAAGGTAGCTGCTAGATATGATACTCTGGTTCTCCCAGTCCCCCTCCATGACTTACCCGAAAATTATATCAAAAACCTACCAAAGTTCACTAGAGAGGGAGATTTAATTGCGACTGAGAACATAAATTTCTTTGATCAATTTTATGATATCCTTGGCCTTGAGCACGAGGACATTTATTTGAGGTTTCTCATTCAAACTTTCGAAGGTTAGGTGAGAACCTGGTTCCAATGACTCCCAACAGGATCCATAGGATCATATGATGAGTTAGAAAATGATTTTATCAGATAATGGGGAGAAAGGAAATATCATATTTACTATCTAACTGAGTTTGGAGCTTTGATAAAGAAAAACTCAGAATCGGTTCTTGATTTTACTCAAAGATTTTATAAATTATATAATAATATTCCAGCTAAGGTTAAACCTTCCCAACCTGCAGTGAAAGTAACTTTTGTTGGGGATTTTGAGCCTGATTTCACTTTATTGTTAAGATAAAGGAGATTTGTTGATCTCACTAAAATGTAGGATGATATTGTAGAAATTGAATCAAACATGATGACATTGGGAAAATTAAAAGATGAATTTGAAACGAGAAATAAAGAAACCAGAAAATACAAAGAAAAGGAAGGACCCTCTGGATCTGGGAGGTCTTCAAAAGATAAGATGAATGACATGGCCAAAATAATTAAAGAATTTTCAAATAAAATCTCGAAAATGGAATTATATCAATCTAAGAATGACTAGTTCCCTAGAAAAGTTTTGAGGAGAAACCCTAACCCTCAAATGCAACAAAGACTAATAAAGAATGAAGAACAAAAGATTCAATCCCCCTTTAAAAATGAAAATTTTATAGGAGGAGAAGATATACAAAATTTTGAGAAGTTAGAAGAATATATGAATAATTTTGGTGATGATTGTTAAGAACCTTATTTGACGAAACAAGATTATGAAAAATATTTAAATACATAATACAGGTATGAAAATGATGAGAATAGAAATATTACAGAGGATTCAACTTATCAAGGAATCGCTAACAATATAATGGCTGAACTCCAACAGAAATACAATATAAGGCCTAGACACAGGAATATCACGACCGCCCCACCGAAGAAAAAATTGTCGAGAGGGGAAACAAACAAGGAAACTTCAAAAGCTACTGAAAAATAGACTATTAAAACCAAGACTATTGATACATAGTCTACAAAGACAAAGTCAACAAAAACATTAGTTATTAATATAGGAAAAGAGGAGGTGCCTGTGGTAGAAATGAAAGCAACATAAGATAATAAACCAAAAAAAAGGAGATAGAAATCCAAACTAGAGAAGTTGATAAGACAATGGGAAATTTTACTCTAGAAAATGAAATTATTAAAATCAAAATCCCTGTGCCTTTGGTTGAAATGGAAAAAAATGCTATATACAGAAATGTTTTTGCTAAAATGATTAATTTTTCAGATAATGAAGGTCAGGCAGGCGTTATAAATCTGGAAGATAATAATCCTAACATAATTTTTGGTCCACATTTTGAAGGTGCTAGAGATACTATTGCTCCTTTCTATATTACATTAAATGTGCATGATCACCTACTCCATAATTGCATCTTGGATTTTGGATATTCTCATAATGTGATTCCCAAAGATATTATGGATAGACTTGGTCTCAAAATCACTTTACCATATGGAGATTTGTATTATTTTGATTTAAGAAAAGTTAAATGTTTGGGTATGATAAAAGATTTAGTGGTTAATCTTGCACACATTCCTGTAAAAAGAGTTCTGATGGATGTGGTTGTTATCGATATACCTCCAAAGTATGGCATGTTGTTATCCAGGTCTTGGGGCACCAAACTTGGAGTATCCCTCCAACTCGACATGACATATGCCACAATCCTAGTCTTCGGTGGATAGTTCACTCACTTGTACAGAGAAACAAGGTTGGCATTTACAGTAAGTGATCTGTTGAACCCAAATAACTACTCTATTTATATTGTATATTAGGATTTAGGAAATTGTATTTTATCCATTGATGATGATTTAAATCAATGTATAGAAGAAAATTGTACAAAAAAAGAAAAAAAAGAAAAGACAAGTAAAGTTGTATATAGTTCTGGAGTTTGGAAAATGTATTTTTGTGGTGCTTCATCTTGTGAAGGAGAAGGAGATGGAGTGTTGTTTGTGGCACATGATGATGAGTTTATTATCCCTTTTTCTTACAGGTTACAATGGAACATAGATTACACTAACAATGTATGTGAATATGAGGCCTTGGTCTTAGGTATAGAAGTTGCAAGGAAATTAAAGATTAAGAAATTAGAAGTCTATGGTGATGTTGAACTTATCATAAAAAAAATTAATCATCAGTACCAGACTAAGAAACCAAGGTTGAGATCTTATAGGAATTGTGCCTGAGATCTAATCGATATTTTTTTTTTCTCATCGATTAACATACATTACATCCCTAGGACTGAGAATCAACATGCAGATTCATTGGCTAAAGTAGCCTCAATATTTGTGCCTCCTACGGTTTTCAAACTTAAATACCATATAGATATTAGACATGGACCTTCCATACCGAATAATATTCAACATTGGCAGGTTTTCAAGGATAATGAACAAATCAGGAAATTTTTAGAAATGGTGGATGACTTTGCCGAAACACATGTTGACCAAGAAAATCAGAATGATCATACTTGGATTATGCAGGAAGGGGAAAATCCTCAAGAATTTCAGAATAAGATTGCTAATCATCGTATCCTTATTTTGAAAAATAATCAGATCCCCAAAGGTATGATCCCCTTAGAGAGGTTATTTAATCATGACAACATTCCTTTGAAGTCCACTTTACAGACTCAGCTAGAAGAAGTTGAAGATTGTGATATTGGCACCAAAGAAAATCCTAGGTTGGTAAAATTATCTAAGTACCTTCCTCCTGAAATAAAAAGTAAATATGCTAAGTCTCTTATATAGTATAAAAATGTTTTTGCTTGGTCCTGTGATGAATTAAGAACTTATGACACCACTATAATGGAACACAAAATTCCTCTGAAGAAAGGTGTCAAACCATTCTGGTAGAAGCTCAGATAGATTAATCCTATATTGCTGCCTATGATAGAGAAAGACGTAAAGAAACTTTTGGATGCTAAAATCATTGTCCCACTCAGAGACTCTGAATGAGTGGCTAATTTAGTTCTAGTAAGAAAGAAAAATGGTGAAATCAGACTGTGTGTAGACTTCAGAAATTTAAACAGATCATCACTCAAGGACAATTATCCATTGCCTAAAATGGATAATATTTTAAATAAAGTAGGTGGAGCGAATAGAATGTCCATGATTGACAGCTTTTTGGGCTACAATCAAATTACAGTACATCAAGATGATAAAGAGAAAATTGCGTTCACTACCCCTTGGGGTACCTTTATGTATGATAAAATGCCTTTCGGTTTAATGAATGCAGGAGAAACTTTCGAATGAGATATGGGCATCGCCTTTGTCAGTGAAAGAGATAAGTTTGTTGTTATTTATCTTGATGATCTAACTATTTTTTCTAAATTTGATGCAGAACATCTAGTACACCTCAAGCAAACTTTAGAAAAATGTCGCAAATTTGGTTTGTCTTTGAATCCAAAGAAATCTCATTTTTCAATGCAAGAAGGTAAACTCTTGGGCCATATAGTGTCTAGGGATGGAATTAAAATTGACCCGAAAAGGATTGAAGAAATAGATACTATTAATATTCCCAGGAATAGAAAAGAAATTTAGTAATTTTTAAGGAAAATAATTTTTTTTAGAATATTCATTCCAAATTTCGCTGAAATCGTAAAATTGATTACAGATATGTTTAAGAAGGACAACGAGGTAAAGTGGAAAAGAGAGGCTAAGGTGTCATTCAAACGTATTAAGAAATTCATAGGTGAAGTAATAGTCCCGACAAGTCCTGATTATTTGAAGGAGTTTCTGATTTTTTCATTTGCTTCTGAGTATACTATTGCAACCGTACTATTACAAAAGAATGATGAGGGTTTTGAGCAGCCAATTATGTTCTTTAGTAAAAGGCTCAGAGATTCTGAACTAAAATATGATATATTGGAAAATAAATCTTACACGATGGTGAAATCCCTCAAAGATTTCAGAACCTATGTGCTACATTCAAATATTATCTCTTATGTACCCACCAATTCTGTTAAAGATATATTGGTTCAACCCGATAACGATGGAAGGAGGGACAGATGGTTAGCCAAATTTCAAGAATTTGACCTGGAAGTTAAACCAACCAAACTTATTAAAGGTCGGGGCTTGGTTAAATTGTTGGGTGAATCAAATCTAAAAGACTCGAAACAAATCATCTACATGAGTACAAAGGATTTTTAGAGATAGACAAACTCAATGTCATTGTACCTGCAACTGAAATTCTAGAAAAATTCTCTTCTTCAATTTGGTAGAGCGACATTGTTTCTTATTTACTGACCCTTCAATGCCTCAACGACCTAACCCCATCTAAAGCTAGAACATTGAAGTTACATGATGTAAAATAGTGTATTGTAGATGGTCAATTATATTGGAAGGATACCATGGGTTTCTTACTGAGTTGTTTAGTAGAATCTGAAACATAAAAAGTTATAAATTAATTCCATGAAGAAGTGTTTGGAGGACATCACGCTTGGAGAGAAATGACTTATAAAATATTAAGAGACGGATATTATTGGCCAAAATTATTCACTGGTGTAAACATTAAAGTCAGAACTTGTAATCCTTTGTCAGTTGTTTACAGGCAAGCAAACAATTCTGGCATTACCTTTAGTTCCAGTTAAAACTGAAGCTCCATTTCAGCAATGGGGTCTTGATTTTATTGGAGAAATTCATCCAAACTTGAGTGTTCAACATAAATGGATTTTGACTGCTACAGACTATTTTACTAAATGGGTGGAAGGTATTCCTACGTGAAACGCAACTGACGCAGTAGTGATCAGTTTTTTAGAGGAGAATATTCTATCAAGATTTGGTTTCCCTCAAAAAATAGTTACTGATAATGCTCAGGCCTTCAAATCCATGGACACGATAAGTTTTTTTCAAAAGTATAACATTGTTCTAGAAGAATCCACGACCTACTATCCATAGGGAAATGGATTAGCCGAGTCATCTAACAAAAGCCTGATCACTATAATTAAGAAAGTACTGTCCAAAAATAAGAAAGCATGGCATGTAAATTTAAAATATTCTTTATGGGGTAATAGGATAGGCACAAAACGGTCAATCAGAATGTCTCCATTTCAGATGGTATATGGTACTGACGTTATTTAGCCCATAAATCTAGTGCTGCCAGTAATGAAACCTTGGCAAGACTCAAAAGAAGAGACAAATGAAATTTCCAGAAGGATAAATCAATTGATTGAAGTTCAACAAAATAGAGTTGAAGTAGATGAAAAACTACAAAAATATCAAGATAATATGAAAGGCTTATTTGACCAAAAAACTAAAGATAGGGAATTTATCCCTGGTGATTTGGTTCTAAAATGGGAAGCCATAAAAGAGGATGCTGGGAAACATGATAAGTTTGATCATATCTGGTGCGGACCATACACAATTACAATCTTTGAGGGAAAGAATGCATTTTTGTTAAAAAATATCGACGAAAACATTCTTAATGCCCTTATCAATGGGCGGTACCTCAAGAATTTCATGTAGTAATATGTTTATGAACTCTCATTGTACATACCAGTTTTTTTATGGTTACCTTTCTTTCGGTAAGTTTTTATTTTTACTGTAAATACAAAAAGGTTATTCAAAAATAAAAAATGCAATAAGTAGGTTTCTAATATAAAATAGTTCCTGACAACTATAATGTTTATCTTATTGCAGGATACTTGCTGATAGCCGAGAGACTTGAGATATCAAAAATGTGACATGCATAGATACTCACGTTAAATGTCTCTCAAAACAGGTAATAAACTAATACTTTGCTTGGCTGGAAGTATAAACAACTTCTAAGTTATGAACTTTTGTCTTAAAAACTTAAGTTAAAATTTTCTAGGAGATGTCAATGAGTAAGAAAATAATCTTATGTTTACTAATACCATCACCAAAACCTTTAATCAGAGAAATGAAAGAAACTATATATATATATATAAAGCAATAAAAAGAATTTAAGTAAAAGTTTCAAGAGTTGAGTAAGAAGCTCGTTTAAGAGTGATTGTACCTACAATAGAACATCTGAAACCTCTTTCTTTTCCCCTGTTCATGTTCAAACTATTTCTTCACATGATTCTTGATATCATCCCATGAGGTTCATTAGGGGAGAAATTTCTCACCTTAACTTTGGAAACACATAAACAAATCTTCAAAACGAGAATAGGTAAATATTTTTATAATTCCTCTAACTTTAACTGAACCAAAAGTATGTTTGAGGTTAATCCTAACTATCTTAGTTCTTCTAAAAATGATTAAATTGATTAGTTTCGCTCAAGGAAAGTCCCTAAAAAAAAAAAATAATAATAAGAAGAAGAAGAACTCCCCTTGAGAACTTCCCCGAAGGCAAAGATGTCTGAAGGTTAGAAAAGGATAAGTCCGGAGTAATTAAAGTGAGTTGACAGACCTCTATTGTTAAATTATAAATATATATCTTCTCGAGTATATTGCATACCGATTGATTGCCCCCACTTCATGTTTTGAAACAAGACAAATGGTGAAAGGAAATTCATAAAACAATTTCCCCCATCTAGTCAAAAAGAGATGATGAAAGAAAATTCATGAAATGATTTCCCTCATCTCAACATTAAATGCTAAATTACTAATTGAAGTGGTGAAAGGAAATTCAATGTGGGAAATCTGATAACTTCACCAGGGTATTGAACAGGCTCATTGGCAGTGAAGCAATGTCTACATATCTGATAGGTTGTTATACATGAATTATAAGATGCTATGGTAACTATTTCTCTTTTCTGCTAGATCTACATTCTAAGCTAAGGGGACTCCCTAACTTGAAAGTTTGGAATTACTTCACCTTGATGCGAACAAAATCAAATAAAGCCTGGTAAAACGATTAAGGTTGTTTTGATTATCTTATACAAATATGAGGTTAGTTTTAGGAAAGGAAAACCATTATAATCCTAACTTGAGAGCACCAAATGATTTAGTTTTAAAAGTTTTCAAAGTTAAGGATGAAATCCTAAAAACCTATTTTGTGTTTTCTTCATATGTGTTTCACATAAATGCAATAATGACTCCATTTACCCAATAAAGGCACTCAGTCTAAATGTTCTTCTCATCCCGCAAGGAGACGAGATCCCTAGATGGAGCCTATGTTGAAACATATATTTTTCTAAACCTTAGACTAAAATAAATTTCATTTTTGTTTAAATATAAGCACAAAAACACACTTGGATGATCACCGTCGACATGAAGTCTTCTGATCAATCCAATGGTTTAAATGTCTTAGAATATTATGGAGCTTCCTTTTCAATTAATGAATCAATTTATATGAAGGTTTGCTTTTGAAATTTTGGGAGTCGGGGTTTCATGAAGTACGAAGGTTCAATATTGAGCATCTTCGAAGTCCCGATACCCTAACTCATGAAATTATTAAATGTTAAGATAGGTTCATTAACGATTAAGAAAGATTAATAAAAATTAAGTCTCGTCGCGACTTCGCAATTCAGGATGCTCTTACATATAAAGGATTTTGAAGTCCCGATACCCAAAACCTCGACATTTTAAAACTAATCGCGATTAATTAAGAGTGTTGAATATGATTATAGTCAATTGAAACCTTTCACGACTTCGCGTTTCGTAAGTCTTAGTTTAAAAATCTTTAAATATCCCCGAGACCCAAAACACCGAAACTTGATTAAGTGATAAGTATGATTAATTAGTGTATTAAATGATTATTATACTCTAATTACTCTATTTCTTAAAATTAACTCAGATACATTCAAATTATGCGCTTTTCCCGAGGTATTGACCATAAATGATGTTAATATATGATTTAGGTAAATGATTCCAAATAAGATCAGAATTTAATGCCCAAATATTTTTTTATTAAAGGAATTAAACGCGTTGTCAATGATGGTATACACATGGTTTATGCATTTAAAGCAAAGAATATTTTTAGTTCTGAATCACTTTCTTGTTTTCTTAGAGTTGTCTTAGAGAAATAACTATTTTTCTGCATTCTCATTCTCTCTAACAGGTAACAGAACTTTGAATTTGATATCATGGCTCCACAGAAAGTGCCTAAAGCAACTGGTGAAAGTTCTGGCCAGAACACAGACATTATTTCTAATACTTTTCCCAAAAGTATAAACATAGTTAAAACCTGGACGCATGTGTTCAACACCATACAATACGAAGTGGTAAACTTCCCTCATGATTCAAGTGACAATGAAAATGATAAATTATCTACCAAATATAAGATTATCGCTCAAGCAGAGCTTCATAAGATAACAATCATATCGAGGCTTTTACCTTACACCAACATGACTGGATGGGTGTTGGATCATGTAGATATCCCAACTAGAACGATATTCAACTCTCAGAAGGTAGCTATTGGATCATTTCAACCATAACACATACAAGTCATGTATAAATTGTCTGCAACATCAAACACTATTTATCACGCCAGTTTTCTAGTGAATTTTAATAATGAGTGTGATTAGTATGGAACGAATCTTTTCAACCTGATCAAAGACTCATTTTCATGCCTCGAAAAGTTCATAGCTGAATCTCACGATGTATATTCAATCTCATTGCTTGAACCACAGTTCATGTATATAGCCATGATGATGTGAAAAATTTATGGAAAAGAGAACATGACCCATTTCTTTCTACCATGGGTTCCCATTATACACTCGGTGGTGGAAGGATTTTCTTTTGACTGGGAAAACATATTGTCAGATAATCTGGCTAGCAAAATCTCATAATACCAAACAAATAAAACCAAAGGGAAACCAACTTCATTCTTTACGTCAGCTTATATTATGGATGTTATCTATTTCATGAGGCCTTTCCCACTGATGAGTTGGATTTGGACTCTAGACAGTGCAAAAAAAATTCATGATTACCATTTAAAGCTCTGGGAAGACAAGGCAAACTATTACTTTTATGAAATCTATAATTGGGTAGTGGTGTCGATGCATATTGTTATATTTGTTCACCCACCACCAAGAATTTCAGACAAGGTTATGGTTAACTTGGGAAGGTATCTGACTGGTAAATAGAGGAACTCTTCTCTTATATTAGAGTTTTTGTTTGCTCGGTCCCTCCATATGCATTACCACAATTTTTACCAGACAGACTAGTGTGTCGTGAAGTTGCATGACAAACTATTCTCGGCGGGATTAGCAAAGAGATCAAAGCCATGCAAAAAAAGATATGGCCATATTTTCCTTTGTCTATTGGTTCATTTTCCTTATTGGATTTCCATCACTCTAAGGTGGAGGCTAGGACATTAGAAGAAATAAAACTGGTCAACATTAAATTCAAGAAGCATGACCCACAGAGGGTTGTGGGAAACCATATGGCTAGTCGCAATCTTAAAAGGTATGAACATGAAGAGTCCCCTTATGACGAAATGTTCCAAGGGGTAAGATCTTACCAAGAAGTTATGAGCCAAGTTCGAGCTCTACTACCTGGTGAAATGGCTGAATTTTACAATATCCAAAAGCACCGACGAAGTGGCCTACCCAAAGTATTACAAGGGAAAAGACTAAAATCTCTAGCTACACAACAAACAGAGACCCAAAATACAGAAGCTATAAGCTCTACCAAACAAGAAACCCTGGAAAACCTGGAGAACTCTAAGGTCTCGACTCAAAAGGGAAATATCCCAGAGACGGAGATATTAGACAACCAAGGAAAAGATCAAGAAGAGACAATAATAAAGAAAGGAGAAGATAGACCATCGTCTTCACCTAAGAAATCAACTACTGAAGAAGTCGAGAAACAGTTATCCACAGAAATAGGCAACCCCATTGAGGTTGTCACACCATTTCAGTTCACTAGAGGAAACCCTAATATAGAGGCAATGTTCATAAGTGATTTCACGCCTATCCCTATTGAGGAGATACCTCCCACCAAGTTTGTTTTCAGTAAGAAAAGAAAACCCGTGGTGAATAAATAAATGCACATGAGAGAGGGTTCAATGGTAAAAAAGAACAGAGTACTTTTGGATGGAAAAATATAGAAGAAGAAGATTTTGCTACAGAGGTCGCGGGCTCTTTGGGAGATTTTGTAGCGACCAACTTATTCTCAGTTGATAATATGAAAGAAAGGTCGAGGCATAGGAATTAGATGATAATCTAGATGTGAGATCAAATAAGGAATACCTAGAACAATATAAAAAACGAGGTCAACAAAGTACTCGAACATGCAAGAGCCAACGACAGACAAGAAGTTCAACAACTTAAATATGATCTTGAAGAGATACAGAAGATTTCTCAAGCAAGTCAAGGGAAGGTCATTCAACAAGAAGAGTTAGTAAGGCAACTGCAAGCTAAATTAAGTTCCACTAAAAAAAAAGTTGTAAATATAGCAGTGTTTCAAGCCAAAGCACTGGAAGTGCATTAGAAGCTAGAAGCAACACAACAAAGCTTGTTTTCTAAGGTAGGGATCATCCAAGATAATTTTTGGGAGATAGATCAATCATTAGATAATATTGGTTTCAGAGAAAAAGATGCTACTGTAACCCAGACCACCTTTCATCCTAGTCTTCATTTTACCTTTAGGCCCTCATTAATGTCCCCAGAAGTTAAAAATGCTAGTTCAATTCTAGTTCAATACCATACCCAAATACTCTTCTTCCCCCTTACCCTTGATCTTATAGAAAAAATGGCATAAATTCAATACTTGGACCCTATCCTTAGAATTATCCCTACTCTAAATATGGTTCTTTGTTAGGTTGGGGATCTTAAAATCAATACAATCATTAGTATCTCTTAGAATTATCCCTACTCTGAATAATGACATTCCTTCCTTTTAGTACTTCTACATAACTCTTTCTATTTTCTTCATTCTTCTTTTCTAGAAACCTAGAGTGCTTCTCTTAATTCTCTATAATTGTTGTGGATGTTTTTGTCTCTTCAACGTTATTGTTGAGCTTGATGATTTTACTTCTCGATGTGACAACTTCATCTTCAAGCTTCTCAACCTCTTCTTCTTTCTTCATTATCTGAGACTTCATGACTTCTTCAGTTCTTTTTGCTTCTTCAAGATGAATTTTTAATGTGATTATTTCTTTTTCAAGTCATTTCTCTCCTTGACCAAACTAAACCTCAAGATGGTTTAGATCGTTAGTTATTTCCTTAAGATGATCTGTCAATATATTATCTCTCATTTCTACTTCTTCCTTCTGTGCTTCAGTGTTGGCTTTCAAATACTGCTTTTGATATTCAAGATTTTCTTCGATCTTTCTAACTTCTTCTTGTTAAGTTCTTAAATTCTCAATGACATGTTGGGATTCTTCAAAAATATGAACACTTTCCTTTTGTTTCATCATTTTTTTCTTAAGTGAGTTGTTTTCTTCTCTTAGTTCATCTAAAGCACTAATCAATACTCTGGTGATTATGTACTCTTCATATTCTCAATATGTTTGACATGGTGAACATAAATCTTCTTGATATGTATCTGCATATTCTTTGGCATTTTCTGAATATGTGATGGGTGAAGAATATATGTCATGTAGCTTATCCCAAAGTTCTTTGGTTGATGAACATTTACTAGCCTTTTCTCTTATTAGATTAGATAATCTTTCGTAGATGAAATTCATTGTTATTTGTTTATTCTTCTTCAATTCCTTCTTGGCTGTAGTCTTTTCCCTTTTTGAACTATCATATCTTGTAACAACTGATAGCCAAATATAATTTCCTTGTGCCTGTATAAATAATTCCATCCTTCTACTCCACATCTCATACTTAAAACCATTTTAACCATTAAACATGTCTACTCCATTCTCAGAATAATCCATGATCTTCTTCCAGTGGTTAAAAGTTTTCAAATTAAATTAAATTATGGCATACTACATCTTAAATCTGAGGTATCATTAAGAGGATTTGATTTAAGATCCTCAATAGAGAATAAAGGTGGTCCAAGTATTGGGCTAAGGATCCTCAACATAGTTATCCCCTGAGATGCTACTGCAACCTGGACCACCTTTCATCCCAGTGCTAAAAATAAGTATTCATTTTTTGAGGTTCTTGTTTGTGACTTTGAATAAGTTATGCCATTGAAGGTATGCCATTTTTTCTATAACTCCTTTTCTAAGAGGTTCCAAGTAGTGAAACCTAGAGGAGTTGCACAAAACAAACTGAAGCACATTGTGTACTATTTTTAGATCTTTATTCATTACAAGTACATAGTTATGATTATTTCAAGTTAGGGTTGTTGACTAATCCCAAACTAGTCATGTGAGACTAAAGAAAAGTTTGATGAAAATGCTGGTCTCTTGTTTTGAAAGTTAAGGAAGGCTTGCAGGTATGTGATCATATACACCAGGTATATTACAGAGTTACAAATCATATTTGGATGATGAAATTGATGAGGGATTTTGGTTAAGGTACATGTTGGGTACATGGTTGAGACAAGTAGTTGATGAGTTGGCACATACATGAGGTGTATAGTTGATGATATTGGTACATATTGATGAGTCATAGTTGATGAGTAGTTGATACATGATTGGTACATACTTGGTACATGGTTGGAGGAACTTGTTAGTAGTATTGTTGACACATGGTTTATGGATGATGTAACATACTTGTATTGGTATATTATTAGAAGCACATATTGATCTTGGTGATGATTATGAGTTGTTGTGCTATGCTTGGTTGATGCACGTATTTGAGAGTTGTCTTGGTGATTGATCTTGGTGAGTAGATCTAATTTGGTTGATAATATTGATGAGACAGGTTGTTGTGATAGGTTGTTTGGACAGTTTGTTGTGACAAGTTATTTGTACAGGTTTGGTGGATGGTTGATGAACTTGTTCATGGTACAGGTTTTGTACAGGTTTGGTGCATGGTTGATGCACTTGTTCATGGTACAAGTTTTGTACAGGTTTGGTGTGTGGTTTATGCACTTGTTCAAAAAATCCAGAAAGATGGAAGAAAATCTTGAATATCAAAAGTAGTGTTTGGAAACCAACATAGTAGCACAGAAGGAAGAAGCATAAATGAGAGAGAAGATATTGATAGATCATCTTAAGGAAAGAACTAATTATCTAAACCATCTTGAGGCAGAGTTTGGTCAAGAAGAGAAAGGACTTGAAGAAGAAATAATCACATTAAAAATTTAACTTGAAGAAGCGAAAATAATAGAAGAAGTCATGAAGTATCAGATAATGAAGAAATAAGAAGAGGTTGAGAAGCTTGAAGAATAAGTTTTCACATTGAGAAGTAAAATATTCAATCTCAACATGAATGTTGAAGAGACAAAAACATACACATCAGTTATAGAGAATGAAGAGAAGCACTCTAGGTTGCTAGAAAAGAAGAATGGAGAAAATAGAAAGAGTTATGCAGAAGTACTCAAAGGAAGGAATCATGGTCAACAAGAATCTAAGAAAACTATTGAAGACACATCTTCAAGAAGACCATCCATGTTCAAGATACAAAGAATCTTCAATCATGATAATGATCAGTCAATGAAAAAATTCAGAAGGACTACACCAAAAAGAAGATCATTCACTCCTAGGTATGAAAAATTATTTTATTGTCATTGTTTTTATTGTAATAACTTTGGACATAAGGTTGTAGATTGCATGGATTATAAAAGAAATGTTCAAGCAAGAAGTGCCTATGTGGTCACACATAACATTGAGTGTTACAAATGTCATAACTATGGACACATAGATAGTGATTGTAGAAGCGTGATCGATACTTCCATGAAATATAATACTGATATTAGATATAATAAAGTATGGATAAAAAAATAGGAAGAACAGGGGAACAAAGACCAGGTACCAAAGATCGCAAGATTGGCAATAAAACTAGATGAAGAAAATTTTGCAGAGAAAACGAAATATGTTAGATACAAAAAGCTTTGGAAAATAAATGAAAGAAATGAAGGACGGGTAAATAAGAAACAGGTTCAAGAGATTGTACTTTCAGGCATTGTAGTGAAATATGAATCCACGAACAGAAAGAAAGAAGTCAGATCTCAGAGAGATAAAGAATCTACCAATGAAGATGATGATGAATCTACCAATGAAGATGATGATGAATACACATCAGAGAAGGAATTGTTCTGATCCATCCAGCTTAGAGACTCCCAAGTAATATGAATATTAGATAGGGGGAGTCTATGCAATAGTTGTGACATACCGAAGAACCATCCTTCAAGCAACTTGTAGAGTTTGAGAATATAGATTCAGAGCAATCAGTTAGCAAAAGTACAGTTTGATAGATTAATCAAGACTTCATGATAGCATAGTGATAAATGGGTTAGCAATATGGACAGTTGTACAATTAGAGTCTTGGACAGTATGGACAGAGATGTATTTGTAAGAACACTTAGTAGGTTTCGAGAGATATATGATAGTGGATGAGATCATGAATTCATAGATTGGTTCAGAAAATGGTTCAAAGACAAAGGAACATTATCATAATGGATGATAATTACACAAGAAATGGCTTGAACAATGCTAATGGATTCCAAATTGACAGATTCTTTTTGGACACATGTAGTGCATACACCAGTTCACATTCAAAACAAAGTAATTCTCAGAAACAACATTGACAAAACTCCCTACGAACTAGGAAAGGAAGTGTAGACAACAACCTCTACATTGAGGTAACTCAAGGTAATATTTTATTAATTGAAATTTATGTTGATGATATTGTTTTGGAAGTACTAATGACAAGTTAAGCCAGGAATTTACAAAGGATATGCATAATGAATTTGAATTTTCATTACTTGGAGAACTATCCTTCTTTTAGGGTCTTCAGATATGTCAAAGAAACCAATGAATTTGTATTTATCAAACTAAGTATATCAGAGAAATCCTAAAGAGGTTCGGCATGGAATATTGAAAACTAGTTACCACTCCTATGAAAACCAGTTTCAAGTTGAGAAAAGATGATGATTCAAAGTCTACATACCAGAGGAAATATAGGTCAATGATTCGTAGCTTACTATATGTGACAACATACAGACCAGATGTAATGAAGGGATTTGGACAGGTGGCATGATTTCAAGAAACACCAAAGGAATCACATGTATTAGCAGTGAAGAGGATTTTCAGATATCTCAAAGGAACAAAATATTTTGTATTATGGTATCCAAAAGGAGAGGATCTATCACTTATTTCCTACATAGAGGCAGATTAAGTAGTTTTCTAAGCAAGAAACAATCATCGATATCCTTATCTATAGTCGAGGCATAATATATTGCAGCAGAAACATGTTGTACATAAGTTCTATGGATGAAACAAGCTTTGACAGATATACAGGTTGAGTATGATGAGCTCATTCCATTCTATTGTGATAATACAAGCACCATTAGTATCTCAAAAAACTCGGTGATGCACTCTAAGAAAAAGAACATTTCAATCAAGTATCACTTTCTGTGGGAACAGGTTGCAGAGAGGAACATCAGAGTTGAATATGTGGGAACAAAATAACAAGTGGTATGCATATTTACAAAACTGTTTCCATAGGAATCCCTTGAGTGTATTTTCCAGAGACTAGGAGTAATTTCTACTCCAAAGTGAATTATTTTGAATTCTTATCTTATATGTCTTATATGTACATGAGGAAGAACCATAAATAGGGCAAAGGGGGAGAGATTTATCAGATGCAAAGGTAAATTATTAGAGAGAGAGAATAGAGGCATGTTTCCAAGGGGAGCGATTGCCGCAAGGGAAGAATGAGCGATATGACTTTATAGTGATACCCTTTGTCAAAGGGGGAGATATTTTTCATATGAAGGGAGAGAGAGTAATCAAAGGATTATAAACACAAAGAAAAGTCAAAGGCATGTAGACAAAGGGAGCAACCCCAAGGAGAGTTCAGTCAGGGGGAGCAGCCCCAAAGGGAGATACCCTTTGCCATTTATGTTAAAGGGGTAGAGATAGAAGCATTGATAAAGAGTATAAGCATGAATGTTATCATGACTAAGTGTTTCCATCAATGCCAAAGGGGGAGATTATCAGACAATTGGCTTAGGTTGATGGATAGTTGGTATGAATAGTTGGTTTTCATTGATGTCAACTATTGGAGAGTGTTATTGTAGATTGATTTCAACCCTTGGTGATTGATGTCAACCCTTGGAGAAAGTCCGGTAGAGAATTCTGGTATCACAAAGGTTTGAGTAATTTACCCAAGGTTTTTTCATGTATAATGGTATGTGTTTTAATATATTTGAAGGTAATACTATTCTAGATGGATAGTACATGTCATTCCATTTCTGGTGGTATGTGGAATGTCACATAACTCCTCACGGTTAGAGAGTTATGGCCATGAGAAGTTGGAGAACCCAAGTTTGGGTAATGGACCCAAGTTTTTTTTATGGATAATAGTATGAGTTTTGATATATTTCAAGGCAAGACTATTCTATATTGATAGTACATGTCATTCCATTTCTGGTGGTATGTGGAACGTCACATAACTCCTCACGCTTTGAGAGTTATGGCCTTACGAAGCTGGAGGACCCTCGCATGTTGGCTTGAAGCCCAAAAAGTTCAAAGAAGTCAAAGATCTTGCAGAGAAGAAATTATTATTTAAATGATAAAGTAAAGTGGCAAAGTCAAGAAGGATTATTTAAATAATAAAGTGAAGTGACAAAATCAAAGAATATTATTTAAATGATAAAGTGAGGTGACAAAGTCAAGGAGGAATATTTAAATGATAAAGTAATGGAGACCTTTCTAATTATGGAAAGTGGTTAACTCTAAAAATGAGGAAAATGGGTTAAGTGACCTAGAAATGGGTTAACTGACCTAGAAGATGCTTCTAAGGAAGATATTTGGAGAGTATAAATAAGAGGCAAGGTTCTCTAATTTTATTTCACACTTGATAATATTGAATATATATAGGTGACTGAGATAACCAAAGGATATCTAAGTTGAATTTCAAAGGGAGAAGAAAAGAAAGTCAGAATTCAAGGGAGGATAAATGTTTTTTATTATGCTTTCTAAGGTATGTTATTTACAGGTTATCTCACCATTTTTGCAATAAATTTTTTTCTAGAATGATTCAGACCATGAAATTGACAGGCCATTGAGAAAACATATCCAAGTATCTGTGGTAATAATTTCATCTTGTGGGACATTTTATTTTTGGAGTTACACTTTGTGGAAAATAGGGTTTGTGGCTAGTCCTGAAACTAGTCTAAAACAAGTGTTTCGGGTACAAACGTCATAATTTTTTCATAAAATATCCAAACTAAGTAAGACCAATTTTTTTGGTTAGAGTACAGTCTATAGTATTCTATGTAACATTTTCAGATCCATTTAACAAAGATTTTGTGTGGGGCACGCTCTACAAATTCTCTCTCTAGAATAAGCCAGAATTCAACAAGGTATGCCATTTTTTCTATAACTCCTTTTCTGAGAGGTTCCAGGTAGTGACACCTAGAGGAGTTGTACAAAACAAACTGAGGCACATTGTGTACTATTTTCAGATATTTATTCATTACAAGTACATAGTTATGATTATTTCAAGTTAGGGTTGTTGACTAATCCCAAACTAGTCATGTGAGACTAAAGAAAAGTTTGATGAAAATACTAGTCTCTTGTTGTGAGATTTAAGGAAGGTTTGCAGGTATGTGATCATATACACTAGGTATATTACAGAGCTACAAATCATATTTTGATGATGAAATTGATGATCGTTTTTGGTTAAGGTACATGTTGGGTACATGGTTGAGACAAGTAGTTGATGAGTTGGCACATACATGAGGTGTATAGTTGATGATGTTGGTACATATTGATGAGTCATAGTTAATGAGCAGTTGATACATGATTGGTACATACTTGGTACATGGTTGCAGGCACTTGTTAGTAGTATTGTTGACACATGGCTTATGGATAATGTATCATACTTGTATTGGTATATTATTAGAAGCACATATTGATCTTGGTGATGATTATGAGTTGTTGTGTTATGGTTGGTTGATGCACATCTTTGAGAGTTGTCTTGGTGAGTAGATATGATTTGGCTGATAAGATTGATGAGACAGATTGTTGTAATAGGTTGTTTGGACAGGTTGTTGTGACAAGTTATTTGTACAGGTTTGGTGCATGGTTGACGCACTTGTTCATGGTATAGTTTTTGTATAGGTTTGTTGCATGGTTGATGCACTTGTTCATGGTACATGTTTTGTACAGGTTGGTGCATGGTTGATGCATTTTTTTATGGTACGGGTTGATTGGTACAGGTCTACAACATTATATCTCACAATGATAGTGTGACAGTGGTTCCATCATTCTACTTATACATTAAGGTGGTTGGACGGGGCAAGGACATGTGGTTATATCCACCCTCTGGTTGTAGCCGAAGAACATAAGGGGGTTGTAGCCTCCTTATGGTTGTATTCATAGAATTGAGGAGTTGGAGATTCACTCAGTTTTTTAGCATGAGAAACTAGGGGGTTGGAGCCTCCTTCCAGTTGCAGTTGGAAAACAAAGGAATTTGGTGCTTCCAATGAATGTAATTCTTCAATACATGTAAGAAAAATCATTATGTGGTTTTCTCCCTCTTTGGGTTTCCATGTAAAACACTGGTGTACTATGTATGTGTATGATTGTTCATTTGTTCATTACTTAATTACTCTACAGTTATTGGATTATAATGCTACTTTGATATAACACTTGGATTATATGGTTAAAAATGATTAAATTTCTCTATTACTGATTCACCCCCCTCTCAGTAATCCAACAATATTTCAGTCCATAAAATCAGTTAGTAAAAGAGGTTAGAAAATTTTTCCTTGACCTTCTTCCTGGAGTACCATTTGATCTTGCTTGGAAATTTTACTTTCAAACCAACCTGCCAAAGTTCATGCCACTCCCATTTGGTTGTTCTAAACTTGTTTTTCAAAATTGTATATTCTACTAACTCTGCCTAATATTTTTGTGTGAAGACCCCTATGGTAGGTAAGACTTGCTCATTAATTTCTTAGTCCAACATAGAAATCTCATAAGTTTTGTATTTTTCACGTTCACTATTGATTAAATATACATATATGGAGGTAGACCGAGTTTGTAGAAATCATCACCCACCTTCTCCAAGACTTCAAAAGGACCATAACATGGAGTATTGATCTTGTTATGAAGACCTAATAGTCTTTATATGTTTAGATGCAACCAAACTCTGTCTCCCAACTTGAATGTTTCCTCAATTCTATGTTGATCATGCTAGGCCTTTCACTTTTCCTATGACTTCTTCAATGTTTCATGTACTTGCAAATGGATTTTTCTAACCTTATCAATGAATTTTTCAACCTTTGATGTTTCTCTTGTGGTGTCTTATATCACTCCTTTCTATCCATATACAACATATAAGGGGGAAGCTGTAAAATACCCAAAGAAAGTTTCAAAAGGGGACTTAGCAGTAGAAATGTGGACTGTTTTGTTATAAGGGTGTTGAATATAAATCACATTTTGTAAGACACCGATACAAATTTGTAGCACACCCGAACCTTGAGTAACTTACCTAGGGATGGGGAATCAAAATTTTTCTTTCCTTAACATCTCAGATCCTTTGTTTGAGGTCTTTATCCTCTTCTACTCACCCACAATGTTCTAATGACTGCTACCAGGCTCAAATGTGAGCTTTGGATTGCAATTTATGGCTTACCAAAGTTCTTTGGGCGTTCATTGGTTGAGGTCCATGTCGAGTATCCATTTTGACACTTATAATGTCCTATATTACCCTCTATCTGAACCTATTTTACCTATACTATGTGTATATAATTGACTGTTTCCTCAACAAATACACTTGATGACCTTATCCACATGCATAGAGAGGTAACTTATTATTAAGGCATGATTTGTTTAGTTTTCTTGAGTTAATTCGATTAAATGATTGATTATATATGATCTTAATCAATGACTCCTAAGCATCTTGATCTAGTACCTCACTAATATGGTACTGCAACTATAGCACGATCCAGTATTATGTTGGATCCGGTACATCGCTAGATATGATACCCTTTCTATTCTGGTACCAATGCTCCACCTATTCCGGTACCAAGGTTCCACCTATTCCGGTACTACCCGCTCAACGTTTATTTCATTTCCATCAAATCATTGCATCCGGTACTAGAACAACTCAACATTGCATCTGGTACTAGCACAAATTAGCATTGCATCTGGTACCAACACACTCAACACTGCATTTGGTATCAGTCTTACGCCTATTATAGTACTGTCTTTGCGCCTAATCCAATACTCACGGTTGTAGTTGTGTTCATCTGGTACCAAACCCCTGTTTACATGATTCACATGCTGAACGATTATGCTGATGGAGATTCCAAGAAGTCATTTGGATCGAAGTCTCTTGAAGTAGTTTGAGATCACGATAGAATTCATCACTTATGCACTTCGTGTCATGAGGATGGAGTCCATCGCTAGATATTCGATATGAATTTCCAATTGTAATATTTTAAAACTATTTGATAATTATCTTTAGATCTTGATAGTAACGATTCGCCTTCTTTATAAGGGATGTTGTATAGGTGATAGAAAATATATAATGATGTAATGAAGCAAGTAACAAGAACATAATGATACATATTGCCATAATGTATGAAATGATGAAATCTTGATTCAATATACAAATTGAAGGAATACAAATGATCTGTTGTGCAATTCATGAGCATGAGTATAACGTTTTAGTCTGTGATCTCTTTAGAGGTACCTTGTTGGTTCAGCAAGGGCCCACCACCCCAACCAAGGTAAAACTCCTTATACATGTTTTGCATGATTGTGTGAGTGTGAACATTTAACAGTTGTGTGTTGTAAATGATTTCAAATATATTTTAAGTTCAGTATATAATCACTTGATTTTGAATTAGTATGAGTAATTAGACATTAAACAAAGTAGATAGTTTCCTTTCCACTTCTAAAGGTTAACATTTAATTGATAAGAGTCTGATGTGTGGGATTGTTAAGCAAGCGAATGTTATTATTTTGAGTTTGTAATTGTGGAGATCTTAGTAGGTACAAGAAACATAGGACTTCATCTCTTACCTTCATGTTACATATAATGAAGTCTCTCAGTCATGTTGGTTGTTTCATGTACTAAAGAAGGTTTGATTGAATAGAATAGAGTTATGATTGATTTTTGTCTAAGAGTGACTAAAGTGGATTGTTGATTATTGTTTTCAATTGCTACAGGGAACACGATCTTAAGTTCATCTCTCCATTTCATAAACCTAGAATGAATAGACTTGTCACCTAAGAAAGATCCTTTTAATTGAGTGTTTGTTTGAAAAGTTTTCTTATCAGTTTTATCTTCTGAGTTTAAAGTTGTGTGAAGCATTCAGAAATTTTAAAAATAGAGTGGTATGTTATTAATTATTTCCTGCTTGAGCTAGATACAATTGACATAGGTAGGTTACATGGTCTCGACTTATATAGTGTAACAACTCTTTCGATTACGAATCTTGGATTGACATATAAATGAGTGTAATATATTGAGCATATTTATACACCAACATTTTGGCGTCGTTGCTAGGGAGTTATAAATGATAATAGGTAGCATTTTGGGTTTTGATTGGTTTGATGAGTTTGGATTGGATTTAAGGACAATATGAGGATGGAGAGAAGATGGTAAGACGAGAGGTAAGAACTTGTGCATCCACTTTGGTGGGGTTGCTCCAAAGTCAGGTTGTCCTCTTACCTTTGATAGTTAAAAAAATGTGTTTTTAGTATTATAATTTCTTTTATGAGTAGGTATAGGGATAATAAAGGTATATTTATTGCTTCCAAATTTTCATAAAAATTAGAAAAACAAACAACAAGAAACTCCCCCCCCGACACTAATTCATCTAAAATTCATGCGGGAAAAATTCTCAGAGGAGAAATCTCAAAGGAAACAATTGAAAAAAAACCCAAATGCACTAAATATGAAGCCATTGTTCAGATTGAAAGCATAATGCAACAAGAAAGAGGGGAAGCACTGTCAACCCCATCAAAAGGAGGAGTTGGAAAAGAAACATAGGATAAGTGATAGAGGAAGTTGCATCTTCCATTGGGGAACCACATAAGGTATTGGAATAGTTAGATATACCAAACAACCCAGTGGTTGAACCATAACTTAGTGGAGAGACATCCCCACCACCCTACAACCTGTTCGGAGATATGGTAGAAGAGGAAGGAAATGCAGTTAATGAAACAAAGACATTTGGATTCCCAATACTAGACATTTCCATAGACGTTCCTATGAGGAATATTCCATTTTCCTCACTGCCTCACTTCCATGGTATGTCAACAGAAGATCTTGATTGATTTTAGTTTGAATTTGATATACTATGTAGGAGTTATAATTACACTAAAAATGCACAAAAATTAAAACTATTTCCAGCTACACTAAAACATTCAGCACTAAGGTGGTTTATGAGCCTAGGAGAACACACTATCTTATATTGGGATGGTATGAAGGAGACCTTCCTCCAGAAATATCAATATTACTGTAGACCTAGGTATGCTAGGAATGACATATTTAAAATGCAACAATATGAGGAAGAAATCTTGGAAGCAATATGAGGAACAATATGAGGTTCCTATACAACTACCAAAAGACAAAGCAATTTTCCTTAGATACAACCATAGTTAGGACTATCTTCCTAAATTGTGTGAGGGATGACTACATTGAAGTACTAAACCTCATGATTTCTGGAGATGTGTACCAAAATCCATTTGCAGACATAGCAAAGTATTGTAAAAGATACTCCCACAGTCAATCCAAAACAGGAAAAAGTGTAAGGGATCCTACAAACATAATTGTTGAACCCACACCAGGAGGTGTTACTAGGATTGAATTGGGGAATCTACTAGAAAAATTCAAAACAAACATCCTAAACACAATCAGTTCCCAACTTGATACCATTAAAATTAAAATGAAACAAGAAGAAGAAAATGCTACTTTGGAAATTTTTTGTCCTCGATGTAGGAGAAAGCATCCTTAAAAGGAATGCCCCCTTAATGTTGTCGAAATATGTGGCCTATGTACATAATATCACCCTACAAATGAGTTCCCTTATTTACCTGGACTTAAAACCATTTAAAAAAAAGGGGTAGATACTCATGAACCATCCTATCCCCCCAAGAGGCCATGGAGATAAACAAATCCCAATATGTTTGGAGACCCTACCACACAATATTCACAACAACAATGGGTACCTCCTGTGTCTTATCCTTAATGGTCACCACAACAACCACAACTCTAACCTTGGTAACAAGGATGGAGAGGGCCTACATATGGGAATTTTACCTTTCATCCAAAAACCTTTCCCACCTACACACAATACCCTTCCAATATTTCTCAGTTGCTCCCAGTATTTAATCCTCCTACTCTTCCTACACCTCCACAGCTGCAACAACAACTTGCACTTCCTATGAATCCAAATATGCAACAACAAATGAAAGTTGCACCTATTCAAAACCCTCCTTAACCTACCCCTATTCTTGCACAACCTGTTCCTAATCTAAATAATAGACCTACACAACATGTACAAAACCTTGAAGTACAAACCTTCCCCACTTATGTAATAACTCCTGCTCCATTTAATGGGATTGAATTAAGATCAGGGGGGGTTGTAAATAAACAAAATCTTATTGTGGTTATTCAAGAAGAAGAAAAAGTAGATAATCATGCAGTTCAAGAAGAAGAGCAAATAGATAATCAAACAGTTCAAAGAGAGGAACAAATGGATTGTTGGATCATGTTGTCATTGATGCCAAAGGTTTAATTAATTGATGTCAAAGGATTGATTTCAAGTGATTGATTCATGCCAAAGGATGTTTTATTGATTGATGTCAAAGGATTGATTGATGCCAAAGGATGATTGAATGATGTCAAGGGTCAAAGGTTTGATATATACATGTCTTACAATAGTATATTTATGAATATGGATCAATGAGTTGTCATTGATACATGATGCATAGATGAAGATGGATCGATGTGGTTTCTTTGGAATATGATGCATTGTTGGATTGATGTAAAGACAAATCTTTATTGTCTTATCATGGTTGATAAGGTGTACAAATGGATGAACTCCAAAGTGGTCCCATTATGGTGAAAGCCCTCATAGGAGGACACTTTACGGTTAAGTTATCCGAGAAGTATGGTTGGAGAACCCATGCTTATATGTGGAATATTGAGATGGAGATCAATGAATTTGTCAGTGGAACTATCCTAGATGGGCAGTGCTTATCATTCCATTTTAGGTGGTATGTGGAATGCCACATAACTCCCCATTGTTTGAGATTTATGGCTTTATGAAGTTGGAGGACCCTCATATGTAGGCTTGAAGCCCCAAAAGGTCAAAGAAGTCAAAGAAGCTTGAAAAGAAGAAATTATTATTTAAATGGTAAAGAAAAGTGACAAAGTCAAGGAGGAATATTTAAATGATAAATAAATGGAGAAATTTCTAATTATGGAAAGTGGTTAGCCGTAGAAATGAGGAAAATAGGTTAAGTGATGTAGAAATGGGTTAAGTGACCTAGAAATAGGTTAAGTGACCAAAAATAGGTTAAGTGATCTAGAAGTGGGTTAAGTGACGTAGAAGATTCTTTTGAGGAAGGTACTTGGAGAGTATAAATAAGAGGCAAGAGTCTCTTGTGAAAATCATATTTTGTAGATCTTTGTGTGCATCGCTTGAGCATGTATTGAAGATCTATTCTGAGAGAGAGAAGGTCTGAAGGATCTCATGGATGCATAAACATTTTGGTAAGTTTGAGATCATGATGAAAGAAGTCTCAGAAGTTTAGAAACCCTATTTTCTAAGGTATACGTAGGCTGTAATGAGCCAGGGCACGTACATACGTAGGCTAAATGAGGACAATGCACATATAGTGGATGAATTCATGCAGACATGTGTGTGAGATGGTGCCAGGATATTGAAGACTGAAGAAGGTTACATATATGCATTCTATGGGCTCAGATCTACCACTCAGACTCTGGTATGGTTGCATTGTTTTCTTGATGGATACTCTTTCTTGTTGTGAGGTGAATTCTTAAGTAATTCTTGGTATGGTTGTTATGATGTGTTTTGTGTTGATTGATGGAGTGAGAAACACTCTTATGATTTAGTGTTGATATGATTGTTATAGTATGTTGATTACTTATACATGAATAATTATCATTCATATTGTGTTGTTGAGGATCATGAGTAAGTTGTTTGAGAGCTTGGATGTGTTGTGACTGGTTATGGGTCAGATTGGACAATGAGAGACAAAAGAGAATGTGATTGAAGGCTATAGAGGATCTGAGTTCATATTGAAGAGAAAACCCTAAGTACTCATATGTGATATGCAGGTTGTAGTACAAACTGACCATGTATTATCACTCTGTAAATTCCCAGAGGTTGTTGTGAGGTAAGAAGAAATCTAACAGAGGTAACCTTAACCAACCACTTCAAAACTTGGAGCTATCCCTACCAGTTTTAGAGAGGGATCTCTCTGTGAGTTTTAGATTTGTTTAGATTTTCAATATTTTAGGCTAGTTAAAAATAATATAACCGAGTTGTATGTATTGTTTTAAATGAAATGGATGAATATCACTTACTCTTCCATTGGGATATGGGGTCTATTTTAGAAAGATAGAGTTTAAAGGCATCTTTTATAAGATTCATTTTACAGGGTGAGATAATGATAACGCTGGATTCTTTTGGAATATAAAGGTGTATTGCTGAAAAGGTGAGATACCAGTTAAAACAAAAAATTGTTTAAGAATTTCTTTGTTATAATGTCAGAAGAAAAAACGTTTAAATCTATAAAAGATTAAGAATAGAGTACACAATGGAAAATTTAGCAAATTTAACTTCTTTTAAAGATTAGATTTAGAAAGAAAATATGTTAACAAAGAAGGACAAACTTTTACACAGACAAAGGAAACTTCACCAATGATGAACACGTAGGAATCCTATGAAACTTCTCTTTGTATTACTGGGATAACTTCTTGATAAAAATTACAACGATTAGAGCTCGCTTGGGCGTAACAATAAACAACCCTCAATACTTATAAGTTGGAAATATTTATAATAAAATTTACAACGACCCTGTCATTATTGATCAGGACGTGATGGAGTTTGAGTCTAACTAACTAATTAACTAACAAAATGTAGAAATGTAGTAATTGATGACGATGTGTCAAATATCTCATGCTAGTTTCAGGGAAGACTGTTGGTGAGTCATTCAGATGACTTCGACTGCATTGGACATTGAGTTGGACAAGGATTTACCTTTACTCAATCAATTCTCACAACACATCCCATATTTGTGTGCTCGAGATGGTAACTTTTAATAGCCGGTGGTAGACTTTGTCCATCTCGGTGTATTTAGCGAAAGCTGGCTTTATGAGGAAAATGTACTTGATTTCATGTTGTCTTCTGAGGTCATGATGTAGAGTCTCAAAGAACACTTTGCCCGTGATGTTTCCCTGTATCCATGAAAACTTGGAACTGTCTTTGGCCATGGTAGAGATCCGTTTCTTGTAATCGTACAAAGTCATTAATTTATCATTTAGGACACGTAGATCGGGAAGACCCTTTTTTTGTAAGGGTTCAATATTGCTAAAAAATATTTGAACTCCAATGTCCATATTCTGAGCCTTTTCCTCCAACTGTAACATTAATCCTTTTTTAGTCAACACTCTTTTTACTTCGAGGATAGTCTCTATTCTGTCTTCGATTTTCATTTCTTTCAGATCTTCTCTGGTTTTTGAGTTCAGAAACTTGATGATATCATTGGCTGTCGAGGGCATCTCACCCAGCTTTGTTCTTATCCTATCAATGACATGCCTACTCTTTAACACCAGATCATGTTACTCAAACATGATTTGCACCATGGGCCAAATTTAATTAATGGATTTCGAGATATCTATCCATATATTTTTCTTAGCCTCTACTAATGTCTTACCTGCCACTGTTTGTTTCTGGAGCTGTTGTATTTCTTGCTTAAGCTTCTCTTTTTCCTGTCTCTCAACATTGTATCTTGTTTGGAAAGAATATTTGAGTTCTTAGAGATTTTCAACCTCCCTTTTCAACCTGTTGATCTCCATTTCCTGCAGATTCATTTCCTCCATGGACTTTGCTAGCTCCACAGTTTTTTCCATTGCTGTCAATGGAGTTGCTGATGGAATTTCTACAGTAGTGGTTGTTGGCATAGCTTCTATACCGACTTCTGTGATGGGAAATGCATTCAATGGAATGAATTCCATCAGGGTCGATTGTTCCTTCTCTTTCAATAACTTTTCCAACTCTGCCTCCATTTCCCCGAGTTGTTCGTTCTGTTGCATGATAAGTTTCAACAATTGTTCTTTCTCATTTTCTGCCTCGGCTGTTTCTTTATCTTGTGAATCCTCTGTTGGTGGTAATTTCAACTATTTTCTTAGAGATGCAATGTTAGCATTCTTCTTATTTATCATCTCCTCTGTCGCTTTTACATTTGAGGGATTGTACCCAATCTTAAGCACCAACTCCTCTAAGGATTTTACTCTATTGCCTTTTGCAAAATAGGGTATCTTTTCCAACTTCAATTGGGTCTGAACATTGCTTAAAGATACTTGTAACTTAGCTACGGTAGAGGAAGCATGTGCTAATGTGGATAAAACCATTTCTCTAGTCTGTCTGTGAAAATCCATCTGGTTAGTTGGATGGACTTGTTTAGTGTCAAAAACAATAGTTGACCTCTTGTAGTCAGTGATCTCTTTGGGTTGAGGCACCTATGCTTACAGAAATGCCAAATGCATTATTCCTTTATCTGTGTCAAAGGATAACAATAGTATATGTTGTGCTATGGAGGTTTCCTTCTAGAACTGGGAGTAGGTGTTATTAGTCAGCATCTGGTTCTTCTTTTTAATCATATCTTATTTTTCAAAAATGCTTACAGGTGCAGATCCTTGTGGAGCTTGGGTGGTCACAACTATCTTTGTCTTCTTCTTTGAAGAAGAAGTTGACACCACCTGTTGTCCTCTTTCAATCATTGTGGCAGAGTAGGGTTCTTCCTCACCAGACATGTGAGTATCATGAGTGGTTTTGGGTTTCTTGCTGTATACCTGAAAATTTTCTGCCAATACCTTAGTGATTGAAGGTGAATCATCCTTCCTTGGCATTTTTTCCTTGGGTACTTTTGGAGTGGAATTCAATGAAAAAGAGACTGAAGGGGATACATGTGGCTCTATATCTACTAGAGTGTTTGTTTCCCACTCTGTCTGGTTCACATATTTTTCAATTTCTGTTTGAGAGTGTGAGCATAAGGTGAAATTTTGTTTTTGGATCTCATCTCTGCAATGATCCCACTGGGGTCATATCGCCAAATGAAAATGGTGATGAATTTATTTTCCCTCAATAATTTATTTGCCTCTTCCCCAACAACTCGATTGTTGCAGATAAATGGTCCTATTTTCCCCTTGATCCTCATCTATTGTTTTTTATTTAGAGACACAAAATGGATGTCATCTAAGTTTATCATCTGACGAATATACTCCAGTGCGAATATTCGAACACGCACATACTTGGGAAACTTGTATGGAGTTAGTTCACACCCATACACTTTGATTTCTATGTGATTCTAGTATAGGAACCAGTCCCCAGTCTTTGTGAGATCTGAAAGGTGCATAACCCTTTGGATATATTCATTTATCCTTGGCTCCGATCTTCAACTAAGCATTCCTACCACTTGATTATAGAATATCTCGATGAATTGTTTGAAAGTGAACTCAGTGGAGATTCTCTTGAGAAATGACGTCCATAAAGTGACTGCTTGAGGTTTTCCTTCCTTGTCCATCTTCTGCATGTGAAAGAAAAATTTGTCCACTTGATAGAACATGAACATGTAGGTCAATATTGAAGAATATCAAAACATGCCTTCTGTAGGGACATTTTCTAGTTGGTCGTGCAGGTTCTTGGCCAAGAAACTGCTGTAGTCGAAATGGGTGGCCACTTTCTCTTCAACAGAGAAAATGGATAGGAAACCTAAGATAGGTTCATCCACCCATTTGTCTTAGAAATAACCAAGCAAACAACACAATGTTGAGATAATTTGATTTTCCTTTTTGAAAAATATAGACGAGTGATAGGGAGGATTCTTCTTAGGGAAGTGGGCATCTTGTGGAAGGAACAACTTGAAGATCTGTGCTCTTTGGGGAAAGGTCAGGTTCTGATACAATTCTGTCAGGATTTCAATTGTGAGGGGAGAACAGGGTTCAACTCTGGGAACTTACATCATATGATCGATGGCGTTGAGTGAAATAAGGAAAAGGGTTTCTCCAGACGAAGATACAATGGCTCTCTGATCAGGGAGGTAGCGTGCTTGGCACTTGAGGGTGAACTCAGGAAAGTGATAGACTTGGGGAAAAAGATACAGAGGTAGATTTGATTGCCAAAGCCATATTTCATTGCTTTGATCGATGAAGGTGTCTCTGAGCCATGATTGTAGATCAACAAAGTCGAATTCAGACTTGGCTTCTGAGATTAGATAGTCTTTGTTGGCTAATGGGATCGACAGGAGGTGGGAGAAAAGGATTTTCCTCTACATTTGATTTTTTACTTTTGGGCACCATTGATTTCCTCTGTTACCTGCACATTGAACACACATTAGTAGATGAAAAACTCTGGTTGGATGAGGTATTGCAGATGCGAAGGAAAATGAGTCTTTGATATGCAGAGAGTGTGAGTGGAATGGGAACTGATCGAAATGGGGTTGAATTTGAGTGAACGGGTATCCATTGGGCGAAGAAGGACAGGTCATATGAACAAAAGGTATGTGGCTAGTCATGAATGGCCAACAAATCATTTAGAGTGGGAGAGGGTAAGGTGAAGGACATCTGACGTGTGGAAATGATTGACGTGCAAAAAGGCGATTGGGAAATGAATGAAATGGATATGACCTGTAACGGTTAGCTGGAGGGGACATGTTGACGAGGTCATGACATGGAACTAATAGAGGGTAGTTGTGGGATACGACACCTCGGGATGATAGTGGTGAGTTGGAAAAATGGTAGGCTTCAAATGTTTGGAGAGTCGAGTTAGGATGCAATGAGGTGATGCCACATTGGGATGGGGCACACCTAGACTTTGCTTCATTCCGAACCCCCCCCACATCATTAAAGGTCAAAAGGTTGGGGGTTTCCAGGATCCTTTGTTGTCTATTGATCTGGGCAGAGCTAGATCCACCACTGATTTGGGCATGTTCTTTAAACACCATGTCAGACTCCCCCCCCACCGCTAAAGGTATAATGGTTGGGGGGGTCTGGAATATCCTATGGAACGTCTGATTACACATTGATGGGATGCCCGTAGATCTGAGCATGCCTTTTAAACATCTTTTCGGACCCCCCCCCCCCCACCGTTAAAGGTCGAACGATTGGGGGGGTTCGGAATCTCTTGTGGACTGTAGATCTAGGTGCCAACAACTTAGTCATAGATCTAGGCCTGATCTTTAATCTCCAGGGTGCAATTCAATACATGATGCAAAACTTAGGCTAAATGACTTTTTGTGGGTTTTGCGAATAGCTTCTTTTTCTTTTTATCACCATGGGGTTTAGAAAAACATTTCATCATCAAGATCCTGCACTTTCCATCAATCATCTTACACATTTTATTGAAAATAAAACAACTAACCTATGTCCTAACCTACTCCTTTGCACCTTTAGCCCATCTTAAACTATTGGGCTAAGAAAATAATCTACCTAGGGGCTATTTGACCAAGATTAGACTGTTTGGTCAGACTTATTCACTAACTAACCTGATTACTTGGCTAAGGTTAGACAATTTAGACAAGATTATTCACTAATCCTAGATACTTAAATTCAAAATACTTGACCATGTTTAAACTATATGGATCAATTCGTTGTCATTTCATGGGGCTTAATCCTTTTTCTTTTTCTCTCTTTTATTTTTTCCATTTTTTCTTTTTCTGTTTCTTTTCTTTTCATTCCTTTTTCTTTTGTTTTTCCTTTTAGAATGCAACAATGTATGCAAGTCAAAAACATTTAACGGACAAAATTACAATCAACATTTGATCCTATAAATTATAGGGTTATAACACCATGTACATACGTGAGTTGTATTATTGGTAGGGCATGTACATATACATGTTGCACTACTGACAGGTTGTGTACCTATTGACAGATTGATATCTGTTGAAGATTGTTGCCTCATCTCAGTTGGTGTTGAGTGTGTACGATGAGTCTTTCATTATAGATTTGGTCCTCTTGTAGAGTTGTACTCTATTCAATTGTTGCTGATAAACCCAAGGATTGTAGTCTGTAATAAAAAGAAAATTGTGCATACATCTTGTGTTCTTTGTGTTCCTTATGGTGATGATTTGTTGATGATATATTGATGATATATGTTCACATTTAGCTGATTATAAATGAAAACAATAAGTAATGAGTAAATTTTGATTTCTAACTA
>ML802918.1:115039-147735 GCA_009831015.1 Picea engelmannii
TTGTACTTGAACATTTAAGTGGGGTAAAAGGAGGTTGCCCCCTCGAAGAGGCTTATTATCTGAAATTATCTCTTTTTCAAGGCGTTGAGTACTTTTCCTGAGGTTTTTCTATGCTATATTGATGTTTGGTTCTTAACAATAATGTTGCAAGTCAAACACCTACACAAGGCAAGGAAAGTTTCAAAATAAAAAAGCAATGAAGACATCAAGAATCCATCTTTACACCTCAAAAGGGATGGACACCAAAGCAAAGGTATGAAAGTGTTATTCATGGTCAATGTTATTCATGTAATGAATATGGTCACAAAGATTTGGAATGTAGATCTTATGCAAGGAACAATAATGGAAGATTTTGTAACACCATAAGGTGTTGAAGATGTGATCAAGTAGGACACATTCCTATTCACTGTCACAACATGAGATGCTACAGTTGTAGTGGATTTGGCCACAAAACCTAGGATTTTTGGAACACAAGAAGAAATTCCATGATGAGGACTTCATATAGCATGACTAGAGGAAGGGATGAACTAAGGAAGAGAGACATATTTGAAAAAATGGAAGCTCAGAGATGAAGTTCTGAGAAGCAGGGACACCTTCAGAAGTGGGTGAAGAATACTGAACAACCAGAGCAGAATGGAAGTCATAAGGGAAGCTCAAGTGTGTCATATACTAAAGAATACGTGGGTGATAATGGTAATGGTCGCATACATATGCAGGCTGGCCTTGAATAGGCCACGTACATACGTGAGATGTCTTTGCAACAAGATGTGTATATGTGGTAAAGCCTGGGGAAAAGGTCTATCCACATGGGTTGCAGCTTGATGTGATGGTATAACTTTGTGATGTAGGTTCTGACATAGTTTGTTGCAGGTTCTGACATTTGTTTCTGCAGGTTTTCATGATTACATATTGGATTATGTAATGTGATGATATAAAATGAAATTCTATCTTAGATACATGGCACTAACCCTTGAGTATGGATTGAGGAATTTTCTATTGAATAACAATTTTGGTTATGAAAGTGAAGTTATGCTACCTTGGTTATGTGATATATCATGATGATGCTAGCTAGATATGTCATTGATCTATTGAAGCACACTACTAGTACATGTATTGTTCGATGCTTAGTATTTGTTGTAGTGAACAGAGGATTGAGGCTGATCAGTTGGGGTACATGGATGGTACATATTTTGAGTTTCATTGATATATCTTATGATGTATTATTAGAAGCATATTTGATGGATATCTTGATGCATGCATTTGGCATTTGATTGGACTACATTTTGGAACATGTAGTTGGTAAGTTGATGAGGTGATCATGTTGTACATAATTGATGAGCTTGATATATGGTTGATGTACATGTTTGGTACACTCGTATATGGTATATGTTTGGATGATAGTACTTGCTAAAATTACACCATTGGTATCGCTTGATTAGCATATACTTTGGTACATGACATATGGGATGATGTAGTTGAGGCACTCGATTGATTGAGATACATGACTATGGCACTTAGTTCATGGTGGAGACATATCATGAGTGATATGACACTTGTTTGGCATGTTGGTAGATATGCCAACCATGTGCATCTACTACTGGAAGACGCTTTATGGTTGAGTTATCTTAGAAGTATGGTTGGAGAAACCATGCTTATATGTGGAATAATGAGATGAAGATTAGTAAATTTTTCAATGGAACTATCCTATATGGATATTTCTTGTCATGCCGAATCCGGTGGTATGTGGGAAGGCTAGATTCCTTATTCTATATACTTTGTCAGTAAGAATATTTCACCGACTGAAGTAAATTAAACTGTCATGGAAAAATATTTTTTGTCAGTAGTACATGCCATTAACAAGTTTAGACACTATATAACAAGGTATGAAGTCTTTGTACATACCAACCATTCAACCATCATATTTTTAATGAACAATCCAGTTACAAATGCTAGAGTGACTAGATGGCTATTATTACTACAAGAATTCAATATCACCATCATTCATAGGCCTGGAAAAGATAATTTAGTTTCTTATTTCTTGTCTAGACTCATTCATGTAGGTGATAATACTCCAATAGATGATGATTTTCCAGATGAGAATCTATTTTCTATTTCTACTTACATTCCTTGGTATGCAGATGTAGCCAACTATCTTGTAACAGGAAAGCTACCCCAAAATATGTCCTCCTAAGAGAAATAAAGAATTGTCTAGCTAAGTGCTAATTACATGTGGCATGATGATTTCTTATACCGAACTGGACCTGATTTGGCGATCAAAAGGTGTGTTCAGGAGGATGAGATGTAGGATATTTTCAAAGCCTGTCATGATGGTCCATGTGGAGGCAAGTTTTCTGATAAAAGGAGATCATACAAGATTTTACACTCCAACTACTATTGGCCAACTATTTTCAAATAGGAAAAGAAGTATGTGGCTAGCTGTGATGATTGCCAAAGGATGGGAAAACCTGCTGCATTCGATGAGATGCCACTCCAAGATTAGGCAATAATTGATCCTTTTGAAAAATGGGCTTTGGATTTTGTAGGACCAATTAACCCTATGTCTATAAAGAAGAAGTACATCTTGGTATGCACAGATTATGTGACTAATGGGTGGAAGCTAAAGCTTTATATTTTGCTAATGAACAATCTGTTGTAGACTTTCTCTTTGAAGAAACATTTACTCATTTTGGTGTACCTCGAGAAATAGTCACTAACCAAGGAACCCAATTCACCTCCAATTTGTTCAAATCTCTTACTGAAAAGTACAAAATCAAAGATATAAAATCTTCTCCTTATCACCCTCAAGCAAATGGGCAGGTGGAATTAGCTAACAAGGTGATAGAGGCTATTCTTACCAAGACTATTCAACTACATCACAGAGACTAGGTTGATAGGTTTCTTGAGGACTTATGGGCCTATAAAACATCTTGGAGAAACACAACAGGCCATACACCTTATGATTCGGTGTATGGGAAGTAGGTGCTACTTCCCATATAATTTCAAGTAAAAACATTCAGGACTGCCATGCAATTAGGGATGGATCCACATGAGGCTAAAAAACAGAGTCTATTACAATTGAATGAGCTTGATGAGATCATACAATATTCTCTTCAAAGGACCACCCTTATACAAGAACAACGGACTAAATGGCATGAAAAGTACATAAAAAAAAAGTCTTTTCAGTGAGGTGATTGGGCCCTCCTGTATGATAGTAGGTTCACGAATTTTAAAGGTAAATTGTCTACTAGATGGTTGGGACCCTATGAAGTTGATACAGTTTATGATAATGGTTCAGTAAAGATAAAGACTATTGATGAGAATCAGACTCCCTTTGTCGTAAATGGGCATCGATTGAAGGTTTATCATAAGCCTCTATCCAAAGAGGATTTTGTCAAACATGTTCTTCAAAATTCCGAAATGCAACTGGTAATAAAGGGGGTTTCTCCTCCCGTTGACCCACCACAGTAAGTTTGATTGCGTGAATTAATTTGGTTGTGTACATATTTGTAAATAGGTGTGTCACTAGATAGAACTTTTTTTTTTTTATGTAACGAACAAAAAAAATAGTTGGTTACGTTCTCATGTAGATAAATGAATAAGGAGGACATCTACTAGATGGAGTTTTATTTAAGTTTTTCAGACTCCTAAAAATTGAAAATACCGACAAGAAGGAATTGGCCTCAGCTCAAGAAAAATATATAGGACAATATATGGAGTTTTCTTTAAGTTTTCCAGACTCCTAAAAATTGAAAATATCGACGAGCAGGAACTAGCCTGGGCTCGAGAAAAATATGCGGGACAATAGATAGAGTTTTCTTTAATTTTCTCAGACTCTTTAAAATTGAAAACACCGACGGGCATTAACTAATCCGGGCTCGAGAAAAATCCACAGAAAAGTAGTAGTTAGGGTTATTATTTTTGTAATAATAAGGAAGTGCCAACAAGAGCAATGTTCATCTTGGTTCCAAAATAAGAGGGCTCTAAATGTCAACATGTGTCATCTAACTACAGAGTACCTTCTTTTCACAGAGCTTGGATCCCAGTCACCAAATTATTTTTCCTTATTATGATACAAACTCAGATTTCCTGCATATAGTGTTGAGATTTGTTTCACCTACATGGTTTTTCAGTTGAATCATATCACAAGTCCTCTTCCAGAACACCATAAAACACCAACTACTTCTACAAAGTGCAACCTTCAAAATTTTCAGTCTACAAAGAACTACCACTAGGTATTATGTCAAATTCTCCTCAAGTACCAGAATAAAATGTTTTCCTATGTGCTCATCCAGTACTGGACCACATATCTGCATTCATTCGATACTAGACCACACCTTTGTGTTCATCCGGTACTATGGGAGTAAGTCTGTGCTCATCTAGTACTGGACCACATCTCTACACTCATCCAGTATTGGACCACATATCTGCATTCATTCGGTACTATGGAAGGAAGTTTGTGCTCATCCAGTACTTGGGGAAAAAATTCATCCATCCAACACTATGCAAAACTTTGTATTCATCTGGTACTGATCATCACCTCTGTGCTGATTCAGTACCAAAGGAGAAGGTCTACGCTATTCTGGTACTGATCACAACCCTACGTCCATCTAGTGCTAAGAAAAACTCTATGTTCATCTGGTACTAAGGTGATCTGGTACTGGTAATAAGGTGTTGGTATCCCTTATCCTATATTCAAGTTTTGTTGCTCGATTTAAGTGTTTCAAGTACTAGGACATATAAACTAAACATTTTTTTGTCTTATTAATAAATTAGACTAATTATGTATTAAAGATATGGTTACTCTCAAATTATGACACACTGCCTACCACGAACTTCTGCAAATCCTCGTCTACATTTCCTTATGAAGAAAACATTCCTATATACCTAAAATGTTGAGAGTATGAGGTAATTATGTCTCTTACATGATCAATTTCATGCCTTCCACTTATCTGGTAGAGAAACACCATAATCCCATGATTCAATATCGTTCCATACGAATGACTTGAGCCACATCTTTATGCATGTCAAACCATGATTTTGGTGAAGTTATTCGATTTCATACTCATGAGTTCCGGTCATAATGACCACATCTCTTGTCATCACTATCCAACACTCCTGTGAATATGGTCTAACACCAACTCTCATACGAATCTATAAGTTATTCATGGATTTGACCTATCTTACCTTGTCATCGTTACCCTGGATGTGACCATTGTAAACCAAATCTCAATTTATAAAATCTCCTCTGGATGGATTTTCCATCCACATGAGCGTTATTTACCATTTCTATTGTCACACCACTTGCATTCACACTGCAATCCCATGCCTTTGTATCTTTTTAATACTTATCCTCTTCCGATACTCCATCATGGTCTGCATTGATCTGGTACTCCATCACGATTTGCGTTGATCCGGTACTCAACCCTCGATCCTCTTTTTGTGCCTCATATTCCTTAAGAATTGTTTTAAGCTAGCATGGGGTTCGACAGGAATGAGCTCGTGTTCCAATTATATAGGGAAACAACATAATATCAAGCTTGTAGGGAAATATTTTAACAGGTCGGTTGGGTCCCATTTTTGGAGAAGTTTAAAGGCTATCATGAAGGGGTCTCTCTTTCTTTTGTGTAGACATATGATGGAGAAAGTGTTTAGTTTGTAGATATGAAGTTAACGATATTGGAGGCCACTATAGAAAAAGCTACAAGCCTCCTTTCTTCTGGAGAGAAATACTTCACGGGGGTGATTGTTGATAGGAATCTTTGTCAAAAATTTCTCAGGCCAAAACATCAAGACCCTGATTGGAATAAGGGAATTCCTCGAAGCTGCATCAAAGAATAATATTGCACGATGCTCATTAGTTTGTAGATATTTCTCACCTGCAAAGGGAGGTATGTCATAACCTTCCTATACCATTTGAAACTTTTATCACATTTTGAAGGAGGGAAATTGATTTTCCTCACTTCCTATGGATGAGTTTAAATAAAATGGTGAGAGGAGTGAAATTATCTCCCAAGAAACTTCAAACTAGCCTCCATCACCATGGCCTAATGAAAATTTTGGTTGTCCATGCCTTGAGGACACAAGGTAGTAGTTGGAAGAAACTAATCCAACAAAAGTTTGCTCAGTAATGAATGTCCAAATCTGTAGAGGAACAGGAAGCAGAAATACACAGTGAGGGGTCGAGAAGAAAGGAAAACAAAGACAAAGGGAAGAAATTAGGGGGTTAAGAAGCCACTATTACACCCAAATCATCCTAGCCTATTGAGGGATTGGAGAAAGAAAATTATATTGTAAGGGAACCTACTACATCCAGAAAGAATAAAACATCCCAATATCAGAAAATAAGTCCAACGTTGATTCCAAAAGCTAAAAGATAGAAGAGGAAGGACTCTGAGCTAGGTGAGAGATCAGATAGTGCTTCTAAAGAAACCATTGAGTTATCACCAGATCTAGATAGAGAATTGGAAAAGACCTATGACCTAAACATTTAGAGAAATAAAAAGGGTCAAAAGGAGGTTGTGTCAGTAGAACGAATCCTAGAAGGGCCCACCACATCTAAGAAGGAGAATCCTTCCCAGTCTAAAGTACTTAGTCCAACCTTGAGTTCTAAATATCAATTGCCACAAAGTAAGAAGTGAAAGAGGAAGGAGACAGATCAATAGGAAGTTTCACATGATGTCCCTAAGGCAATTGTTGAGCTCCCTCAAGAATTGGTTAAGGAGTTGGAAAAGACCTCTGAAGAAGTTATTGTGTCTCCTCAAGAACCAGTTAGTGAGTTAGAAGGAACTCCTAAGATGAAAAGTGGAAGCAAAGGGAAAGTCAAAATGAGGACGGCTCGAAAGAAACAAATTTCAGAGCCTACACCTCAATATTCTAGAGTGGAAATAGAGAATGATTAGCAAGGGTAGACTCCATAACCCCCACTTTGATCCTCCAAGATAAAAATCAAATCGACACAAGAGAAACAAGTGTCTAGGCCTATAAATTCTATTAAGATGAAGAAGAGGAAGTTGTTTGAGGAGACTTCCACCCCTATCAGAAAATCTAAGGAGGTCTCACTTCGTATACGAAGGACCACCAAAAGCATGGCCAAGAAGACAATAGTTCCACATGTTCCTTCTGTTCAAAGAGAGCCCATTGATATTTTGAATTCTCTAGAGAAAGAAAGTGGCAATGGAGCTATGATTAGTGAGATTGAGGGGTTGGTGACAGGAACCTTGGGGAGTCTGAGAAAGGAAAAGGAATCCTGAGAGGAGGTGATTGAGAAAACAACCACATCTGATCTTGACAAATCTCTGAGCAAACAAAATATGATAGCGAATATTGGGAAGCTAAAACAATAAGTTGCAGAGCACCAAGTATTGCATAGGCACATTAAGGCAGAGAATGCGTAATTGAAAGAATATAATTTAAGGTTACATGATGCACAAGAAGAGGTATATGCTAAACTCAACAAAGTCTTATGGTTGATCCAATACACCAGAGTGATTAAGAAGGAACCGAGGAGAGAATCCTTTGGTCTTAACATCCTACAACCAGAGAAATGATGGGGAATTGTTCAATTTTGAAAAAAATTTTGAGTATCAGTTTCGATGTTGTTGCATGAGGACATGCAATGAATTTAGCATGGGGGAAATGTTGAGTCTCCATTTTGACACTTCTAATGTCCTATATTACCCTCTATCTAAGCCTATTTTACCCATGCTATGTGTATATAATTGATTGTTTCCTCCACAAATACACATGATGACCTTTTCCATATGCATAGAGAGGTAACTTATGATTAAGGCATGATATGTTTAGTTTTATTAAGTTAATTCGATTAAATGATTGATTATGTATGATCCTAATCACTTTGACTCTTAAGAAACTTGATTTGGTACCTCACTAATCCGGTACTGCAACTATAGTGTGATCCAGTACTCCATTGGATCCGATACCTTGGTGGATCCGATACCCTGTCTATTTTGGTACTAATGCTCCACCTATTCCAGTACCGAGGTTCCACCTATTCTGGTACTACCCTCTCAATGTTTATTTTGGTACTTGCACAACATTGCATCCGATACTAGCACAACTCAACATTGCATCTAGTACTAGCACAACTCAACATTGCATCTGGTGCTAGAACACTCATCATTGCATCTAGTACCAGGCTTGCGCCTATTTTGGTACTGCCTTTGTACCTAATTCGGTACTCATGGTTGCAATTGTGTTCATCCGGTACCAAATCCCTATTTACAGGATTCACATGTTGAACGAGTATGCTAATGGATATTCTGAAAAGTTAGTTGGATTGAAGTGTCTTGAAGTAGTTTGAGATAAAGATAGACTTCATCACTCATGCAATTCATTTCAAGAGGATGATGTCCATCCCTAGAGATTCGATATGAATTTCCAATTGTAATATTAAAACTATTTGATAATTATCTTTAGATATTGATAGCAATGACTCACCTTCTTTGTAATGGATGATGTATAGGCACTATAAAATATATAATGATGTAATGAAGCAAGTAGCAAGAACATAATGATACATATTGCCATAATGTATGAAATGATGAACTATTGATTCAATCTACAAATTGAAGGAATACAAATCATTTGTTGTGCAATTCATGAGAATGATTAGAACTTTTTAGTCTGTGATCTCTTTAGAGGTACCTTGTTGGTTTGGAGAGGGCCCACCACCCCAACCAAGGTGAACGTCCTTGTACATGTTTTGTGCAATTGTGTGAGTGTGAGAATTTAACAGTTGTGTGTTGTAAATGATTTCAAATACATTTTAAGTTCAGTATAGAATCACTTGCTTTTGAATCAGTGTGAGTAATTAGACATTGGACAGAGTAGATAGTTTCCTTTCCACTTCTATAGGTTAACATTTAATTGATAAGAGTCTGATGTGTGGGATTGTTAAGAACGCGGATGTTATTATTTTGAGTTTGTAATTGTGGTGTTCTTATTAAGTACAAGAACCATAGGACTTCATCTCTTACCTTCATGTTCCATATAATGAAGTCTCTCAATCATGTTGGTTGTTTCCTGTACTAAAGAAGGTTTGATTGAATAGAATAGAATTATGATTGATTTTTGTCTAAGAGTGACTAAAGTGGATTGTTGATTACTGTTTTCAATTTCTATAGGGAACAAGATCTTAAGTTCATATCTCCATTTCATAAACCTGGAATGAACAGACTTGTCACCTAAGAAAGAGCCTTTTAATTGAGTGTTTTCTTGAGAAGTTTTCTTATCAGTTTTATCTTTTGATTTTAAAGTTGTGTGAAGCATTCAAAAATTGTAAAAACAGAGTGTTATGTTATTAATTATTTCCTACTTGAGATAGATACAACAGACATAGGTAGGTTACCTGTTCTTGACACATATAGTATAAAAACTCTTTCAATTATGAATCCCGGATTGACATATAAATGAGTGTAATATATTGAGCATATTTATACATCAACAGGCCATGTGGATCCACCTCACACGTGCTATTTCTAAGTTCCTTCCTCCATGGTGGAAGACCATCCAATGTCTGATCTGATGAATGCACTTAATCTCTTTCTCATATATCACCTATGGAGGAATTCGACGCTTTGCGCCTCTTTTCTATCTACTCACAAGACCACCTTAATTTTCAAACTTTCGAAGTCACGTAAGCTTGCCACATGGCTCTAACCTTCGGTCCTTTCGGTCTCTCTACCATACTAAATTCGAAACCCTCTGAAGTCCCAAAGTCTTGGACTCTCAAAGTCCCAAAGTCTCAGACTCCTAGAGTCTTGGTCACTTCACCAACCCCTTTGGTTAGGTGGGCACATACCACGATCTAACACATGGAAGGGCCAGGGGTGATACGTGCCCTCATTGGGGGTGACATCTGTCATGTTCTAGTAGGTATATAGGATATTTGATATGCATGAATCCAGGTGACACATAGCACATCTATCATGGGTCCACATCACCCTAGGTGACATCACTATGCCACGTCACTCTGGACTGACATCCTTCTAATATCCCTCAGATCTCTTGGTCAAGATCTGGTCATGTAGACCCAAAGCTCTACGGCTGTTGTCACTTCGGGGATTTGGCGTTCGAGACTTTTGTGATGAAAAATCCTCCTTTATCTCAAAGTTGGTCAATTTCTAGATGACCATAGCCTAGATCTAACAGTTAGGAAGATTCTCAAAGCATCTTCAAATCAATGACTCTTGTCACTTCAGGCTTCGAAATTCGGGAGTTTTGTGATGAAAACTCCTCCTTTCTCTCAAATTTGGTTAGCGTCAGGTTGACCACAACCTATATCTGACAGTTAGGAAGAGTCTCGAAGCATCCTCAAATTGGCAGCTCTTGTCACTTCAGGCTTTAGCATTCGAGAGTTTCAAGCTATAGACCCTTTCTCCCAAAATAGTCAACGTCGAATTGACCATGGGGTAGATCCAACGATTTGGGAGGGATCTAACACTCCCTCAAATCAATAGTTCCCGTCACTTCGTTGTTTCAGCCTTCATGGATTTTGATGTTACAATGCCCCTATCCTCCTGAAGTGGTCAATGCCAGGATAACTTAGTCGTAGATTCGAAGATTAGGAGAGAACTCGAAGGATCGCCAGATCAACTATCCTAGTCACTTTGTGGATCCGACCTTCGGGGGTTTTGGCTTCACTTCCACTCCATTTTCCCAAAGCTAGAATTCTCCAAAGTACCATGTGCGGCTCCCTTCTCCTGAAATATTGGATGGTAGGTAGGGCTCCTAATGATCTCCCCAAAATATACATCTCTCCTTCACTTCGTAACTTCGATGTTCGGGGAGTTTGATGCTATAACATCTCCAATCTCCCAAAGTGGAACTTTGTCGAAGAACCATACACGAAACCTTCCACTAGACTATCATACAATCAAGAAGGAGCCCTAAGGGACTACCCAAATCAATGACTCACAACCTTTCGTGACTCTGACATTTAGGTATTTTTTACAGTTATGAATTTTGACATCTCGAGGCTTCAAGCTCCCAAGCTCTGAAGTCATCAAGATTTATCTCCTTTTGGACTTAGCATAGGGTTCCTAGAACCTGGTCATAAGGACCCTATGATGAATATTGGGCTATAATATCTACTCTTAGCAGATATTTGGTTAAGGTCGTGGGCGTGAGCCTAAGGTCTCTTAGGCTACTAGTTTGAAAGAAGCTCCTTCCCATCTCACATAACTTTAAGTTTTGAAACAGGGCGGGGTAATCTTGTGGAATTACTAAGATGATAGCAATGCCAAGAGGCTTGCTCCGACTCTGGAACTGTGAGGTAACTCCCTGGGGAAAGAACCTTTAAGGGTTAAACTAGAGCATATGGAAAATCAAGAAGAAGCATAAGTCCTCAAGGAGATAAATACATACACATCACTCGATCAGTCAATATAGAGGCCAATCTTAAATGTATACATACATGAATTCATTCATCATTCCATTTCAAAGAAAAAAGCATGAAAACACTTATCAGAACCAGAATACGTGATGCGACTGCTAAAAGGGGTGCTCGTTTCCACCCAACCATAGGCTCAGTCACTCCTAACGGATTTACCACTGGACACCCCCGAGCTAGGCCATGATACTTTGAGATTAAATATTTTCTTCTGTCTCAGTGAAAGTTAGGGACAAAGGTTACTCTCCTTCTCCTTCTCCTGACTTAGTAATATATAAGGAGGAAGGTTGCTCTCCTTCTCTCGACTCGGTAATATATAGGGATGAAGGTTACTCTCCTTCTCCCAACTCGGTAATAGATAGGGACGATGGTTACTCTCCTTCTCCTGCGATCGGAACATGCTCCTTTTTCATTTCTTCCTTGAAACTGAGCTTAGTCTCCCTTCTCTTCTCTCTTCATAGGTCTTTCTCTTCCCACCACGCCTTCCTTTCTTTCCTTCCTCAACAAGATTGTGTGTGTCCTGAATTCTCAGTCTGTGGTCAAGTATGGAAGCCTTACATATGGGTGTCCTTCCCCATCCCATCATTAACTCTTGATGAGGTCTTCCCACCTACCATCCTGACTGTAATTCATTCCTAGGTCAGAGGGTTGTTCTAATCCTGAGAAATTAAATCCAACAAAGTATTGGTCTGGTCAGGGTTAACACAACCATTCCTAGTCCCCTTCACCATATTTTTCATAACATTCGTGGCCTCTCTTAGCACACCCCACCTTCTAGAAATCATGCAACACTTATCCATTATCTAGTAAATAACAAAATTTACATTTATTGACATTTTATACAAAGGTCCATCAAATCAAACATTCACACATATTAATTTTTCCATAGTCTCTTGACGGATATAGTTATATTTACAAATTGGGGGAAACAGGGTGTTACACATTTTCATCCTAGGTATTTGTATGCTTCCAATTGTGACCCCTTGTTGATAAAGAAGATTTTTTTACGATCTTTAATTCAACCTCACAAGGATAAATCCCTCTACATTTTTAAAGAGGTGGTACTCCTCTATTTCAAATAGCATACAAGAACAAATAAAATGCCCGAGAAAGGACCAGACTTGTTCTTGAAATAAATATTCACATGCAAAGATTGTCTGAGAAAGGACCAGGTATCTTATAGAAAGAAAATATTAACAATATGTTACAATATTATAAACCAAAAGAGTATGAAATAAAATAAGACAACATTTCCATGGCAACATTAATTAATGTAGAACACAATATTCAGTGAAAGGGAAAAGAAAGTATGGATCACATATGGTAGAGAAATTTAAATGATCAATTCATTAAACACGAATAATATTTTGATAGACATATATTTTAAAATCTCATAATTAGATACAAATTCTTGAGATACCAATAATGTTATTGTTGGACAACTGAGAGAGAGGGGTGAATCAGTTGTCACCGTGCTTAAGCAATTATGCTTATTTTAAAATATTTACAAGGCATGCAATGATGATCAAAATAATGCAGGGAAATGAACAATGACACATTCAACAACAGTCACATGTATGAGAAATACAAAGACAGATATTTCCCAAGGAAACCCATACAGGGTAAAAACCTCTTCTTCTTTATATGATAAGTATTATTTACATTCTTTACATTATCATACATTTTAGCACCAACTCATTGTGAGGCTACAACCTTTGTTTTAAAAGCTGAAACTTGTTGAGAGCACCAACTCTCTATTTTTCTCGAGCACCCACTAGAAGGAAGCATCAACTCCCTGGTTTCTCTAGCACCAACTAGAAGGAAGCACCAACTCCCTGGTTTCACTAGCACCAACTAGAAGGAAGCACCAACTCCCTGTGTTCAAGCCCCCACTTGAACCTCTGAGGACACCAGTCCTCCCTAGCACCTCTCAACCTCCCAGGTTTATGAATATGAAATACTTAAACCTATTACAGTGATATAGTGTTCAATAACAGCTTACCAGTCTCATCATTGTTTTGCAAGATTTTGCTACTCAGACTTCCTAGATGTCTTCCAGCATGCATCTGCTACCCATTATGTTCTTCTTCTTTTATGCTCTGTGTGCCATGTCCATTCACTACACAGTTCTTCTTCTGTTCTTTTTAGCTGTGGCACTCTGATCCTTCTTCATGCATGAATTACCTTCAACAACATCCACAACAATCCCGACAACAACAATAACCCCATCTCTTCTCTATACTATGTATTTATATCTTTTGTGCACCATGTGCATGCAATGCATGCAATCCCTCTGCATACTCACACCGCCCCGATATACTCCACAAATTGAGTTCTCTGTCTGATCATCATTGTGACTCTTCAGCTTCTCTGTTCATTTTTCCACTCGTTCAGCATCACTGTATGTTATGTTGAGATTCCTTAGCCTCTCTGGTAGTTGAGACTCTTTGTCTTCTCTGTGACAATCAAGCTCACCTTCTTTGTTCCATCTACAAGATTCAATTCTCAACCAATTGTCCATCACCTCCATGAGCATCTTATTCCCTCTTGAATATTCCCAGAGACTCTTCATCTCCTCTGTCAATCACCCCGAAGTGTCTTCGAGTACTCTGGCAGACACCATCAGTGGTTTTGGCAGTTACACTGTGACGTGCAACAGTAGCCCTCCGATCTCCTTTAGTTTCATCTGCACCATTGGATTAGCTGTGATTTATGCATTTCTCACTTTCGCAATTCAGAGATTCTACGATGAGGCATCCTGACTCTTCATGTTGCGATCTCCGAAAAGGAGCTTGGCTACTCTAGCTTCCTCCTCTACATGACCACAGGTGGTGACCACTGGTTATAGAGATATTTCACCTTTTTGGTATTTTGACATTCATATGATCACATGTTTTGACACTCCTAGACACGATCCCTGAAATTATGAGGCGGAGCTTATATGCACTAGGTCCTTCCTCCACGTGACCACATGCGGTGACCACAGGCTATGCTATAAGGCACTGCAAACTTATGGTCTTCATTGATCCTGATCGATGGTCCAAAATCTCAATGAATCAACGATCCATATATTTTTGCAATATTGCATCTCGTTGTTCCTTAGATGGAGGCTCTCGTCACTCCAAGTCACGATACGCGAAGCTCCGAGATGGAGCTTAGATCAATGGTCCATAACTCTTGGTGATCTGATGGTTCATATCTTATCGTGAGTTCACTTCTCGTGATTCCTATGATGGAGGTTCTTGACACTCCAAGTCATGATACACAAAGCTCTGAGATGGAGCTTAAATCAATGATCCATGATTTCGATGAATCTACGGTTGTGATTAAATCACGATTTCCCATATCGCGATTTCAATGGTCATATTTCTTGCTTCTCCAAGTCACGAGTCGCGAAACTCCGAAATGGAGTCTCGGATCAACAGTCGTGATCAATACTTGATCGGACGGTCATCAAGAATTGTAAAATGGGATCCTACGATCAGAAATGCTACTTCTCCTCCCGATCTTAGTTTGTTCCTCTTACTCTGATCTTGCCATCAATGATCTGCTAACAATCCTGTGCACTATCTCTTCTGAGCTTATTTGAATATTCTCTGCAGCGTCTTCTCATAATGCTCATCTATTTCATACTTTATGTACTCATGCCATCTTCACTATTGTACTTGCCATCAATGACAAGTATACACGCATTCGCTGTCTGTTAAATATTTGCCAACAGTTATGTCCCAAATTAGTTCTCTAGGAACCTCAAAAATAGTAGATGTCTTTAAATTAATAAAATGTATTGTCTTGGATTACAAATAAAAGATTGCATTTTTCCTTCAAAGAGGACTAGGATGGGGCTCCCATGGACCATAAATGAAAAAGACCTGCAAGAAACAATAAAAAAAGTTTAAGGTCGGCCTTTTGTGCATGCACAATGATCTACATATAGAGGTTGACACAAATAAAAATACTATAATCGTAAAAAATAAAAAACTGAACTTCATAATTGTGATTAAACAATTCATTTCTTCTTTCAAATAGAAGGCAAGAGTTCACTTTTGATTAGTAGCCAAGATACTTGAAATTTGTTGACCAAATGTACTTTGTCACCCAATAGATTGGCTTTCCATGACATGGATGCAAGGGGATACTAACCAAGCTCCTAAAACATAATTTGGAGACTTGGCTCTAAGTAGATTAGAAAATATAGATAACCAAAACATATCTTTAAGATTCTCAACATGACAACAAAGAAGGTATTTTGGCTAATTGATACCAAGGTGGCCCTATCAATGACCAAGGACCAAACCCCAAAGGATGAGGGACTAAAAAAAATTGATTTTCTTGGGTTCAACCAATGGTTTTCATATATTACAAAGCAATAAGCACTGGGTAGTTTGTTTAGTGTCAACCTCCAAATCTTGTTTAATCTAACATTCAAAACAAGCTCAATGAAAAGGCACCTATAGCCATCATTTGGCTTATAATAAAGGCTTTAGAATTATTTGAGTATGAGTCTTTCCATTAGGTTGTTGGGGATTATAGACGTAGGTGCATGTGGAGGGTACTAGTGATAAGATCCTTCCTATCATGGGAAATTTTATACATATTGGATTGCCAAAATATCTTTCAATTAGGATTTGATGTGAGGATTCCATATAATTTCAGATCTATTAAATAGAGTTGTCCTTCTAAGGAAATTTATTCTCAATTTCTATTTCTTTATTAACAATATTAATTGACCTTAGATACAAATAAACTGAAATAGAAATAACTTCCTCTTCTTAGCATTGAGTATCTATCATGCAGAAAGGTTTGGTGTAGAAAGGTGCACATAGAAGATGAAGAAATGCATATGAGAACCGACATGGGAGTTACAAGTATGTGACAATTGAATGAGATAGATGTTAACTATATTTAAATGGAGTAACCTATAAAGGTGATGACCTTGAAGGATATCAAGTTGGATAGTATTCATACATTGTTTGGTAAAGGCCCTAAGTGTTTAGATAAGGACAAGAAGAAGAAGTTAGGACAATGTTTCTTTTTAAGGAAGAACACCGGTTTGAGGTTCAAGACCGAGAGTAGAGAGTGTTAAAAATGCCAAGATAGTAGGGTGGGACTTATGCATATTGGTGTTATATATGTAAATTCTCAAATATATTAATGAGGATGAGTAGAATAGTTCTTTGAAGATTTTTTGTCCTTGAATATTTTTGTGTGTGAATTTCCTTACTACATTTTTCCATAGAGTTACTAATTTTCTATTAATTATTTTTCTATGTAGATGTTTTGGATTTTAGAGTGAAAAAGGATCAACTGTAAGAAAACTTGTTTAAGGGACCTATTGCACATCCCTTTCACCATTTGGTATCACATGAAGTTAGGATTATGGTAGATATTTTAGATGTGGATCATAACCTTAGAATTTTTCATGCAAATTTGTATGCAACTACAAAGATGACATAGAGAAGGTATATTATTTGTTGGCATACAAATGCAGGGGTTGAGAAGAATAATATAGGAACTTGAGACTAGGAAACACAGTGGAGAATCAAAAGAAATTTTTTATGAACCGAAACTAGAAAATGAAGGTCAAAGTGGACAAGAGAATGATCTTTTTGTGTAGTTGATAAAATTCTTATGAAATAGATGGAAGAAGAGAGTGGAAGTCTCTACTTACAATGGCAATGTGTGAATTGAAGCATTGGTAGATTGATTGGATTAGATGGTGTGTTACTTTGAGTATGAGAATATATAATACCCTCAAATAATTTGCAGGTTCAAGATTGAAATGATATGGCACATTATGGAGGGAATTTATATAGTATGAGCAAGTCCAAAAGGGAGATGAAAATATAAGGACTTGGAACAAGATGATTATGAAGATGCAAATAAAATTATTTCAATTTGTCTATAAGCATAACTTTAGACATGTGCAAAATATTAGATATAAGGATGATAGTGGACATGAGTACTCATAAGAGTTTTGTAGGTTGTTGATATGTGTTGGACATCAACAAGAATAATATCAACACATTTCAATGTATAGGAAGGCTCTGAAATTCATGATTCAACATGTGAATGGAATGGCCTTGCTATCGGATTTGCACAAGAGTGTTGTGGTGGGAAATACCCATATGGACTAGCATTTAGGGTTATATTATGCATGCAGATGAGATCGAAAGAGTCCTACTTTCTACTGTCGTCCCAGACCTAATTCCCATTTCTTTTGAGAAAATACATGGTTAGACGAACATACCTTGTTTTGGGCATTCGATGTCGATCCTTCTTCACACTTGATCGCTTGTTAGAAGCTCTCCTCCCGAGGCTGACCTGCATACAAAACAAGCAACAAACTATACATGCATTTTACCTACAGATTAATGGGTTAGAGATTCATACATATATTCAATAAACTATGAAGAACTCATATAGTGGGATGGGAAAAGCATTTCTTTATTAATTTTAATGAATCAACTTACAATGTCGAGACCAACCACCGCTCTGCAAACCTGATCCTGGGCTCCTCTTCAACTTTCCTCCAACTTCTTTTCTCTGTATCTCTTCTTGCACAAGGATGTCTAAAGGGTTGGGACAATGGGAAGGTGCAATTGGGTAGAGTTTAGTTACTATTATTCTCCTCTTCCAAATGGGACCCCTAACCCTTCTTTTATAGGATAGAAGAAGCTAGGTATTTGTACGAACCCTCGAAAATGCATGGCTAGAAGGTTTAGTTAACTTACCCAAAGCTGTGTGTTGCATCGACAACTTTCCTTTTTTCTTGTTTTTGTAGGTACATGTGAGATGTTTTGGGTCAGATAGCATGTACACACGTACAGTAATGGAGTAGGGCATGTGGGCCCTTATAAAAGAGATTTTTAAGAAGAGTGTTCAACAATGCTTTGGAAAAAAAGGAATTTGAGATGGCCTGATGCTAGGTAAGCATGTCTGGTGAAAATTAGGGTTATAACAGATGCCCCCTAATGTGTGAGGTCATAAGAGCATCTGATGGCTGAAATACATTACCAATATTTACTGATGTGTCGAACAAGTGAGCCCAGAGACCACGAACCAGGAGGCATCATATGCAAAATAACAAATGTCTCACCGAGGCGGGCATACCCATGCTCGGGATAAAATAGAATCATGGCTACGAATCAAATACACTATATATCCATGTCAAATAACTATATAAAGTGTAGCCGCAAACAATACACAGTGGAGCTACATCTCGAAATCAAAAAGACATACATATAGAGTATCCATCTTCTAGAAGCTGATATGACCTGATGGCTAGAGATGAGATCTTCAGAGCTCGAGAAAAAACTTCAAAAAATCTTCAAAACTCGAGTAGGAGTGTAATATGAGTTTACGACTTTACTACCCAAAGGTCTTCGACAGCTCATCGATCATGGACTAGATAATCTCGATGATCAGACTGAAGGCTTTATTGATTCCAAACAAGGACTTGATTGAACATTCAGGATGGCCGGGTATGAGGGAAAGAGACAAACTCCAGAGGGGCCAACTCAGGCTTGGTGACAAACTTCCCTTGGAAAACAACACGACAAATGATGAGACTTAAGCAACATGGTATTAACATAAGTTTACGAGGCATGAGGCAACATAAACTCTCCATATGTTTGGAAGAATAACCAAATGGAGGAGGACACAACTCTATGTAGTGAGAATAGCTTCCTAAAGTCGTATTACATCCCAGGGTTTGATGAACAAACAAACATATGTGCTTTATCCAAGGGCGACTCATCATGCTGCTAATAAAGAAAATACTTTTCCCTTCCTCTTTTTGGGGTATATTTGATTTTTTTGTCTTTTTCAATGATTTTGGAAAAAAGAATAAAATAATGTTACATTACAAAGGAGGATCGAGTGTCGCAAACATACTAGTTCCAAGTGCACGGAACACAGGGATGCTTAGGTCAAAGGGACATATGCAAGAAAATGACACTCGGGAAAATCCTCCAGGGGCCCAAGGTGTCAAGACGCAGAGGAAAAGTGCTATAGGGATTGCGTATGAGGCATGATTCAGATGGTTCAGTTGAGATAAACATGGAGTCGGCATTAGGCCAAAGACGTGGTTATGAAAATGCAATTAATAAAACACACAATGGTAACGTCCTTCGATGTAAGTTTAACGATCCCAGAGAAGGTAAACTTGGTGATTTTTCATATTTAGAGAGTCTGAAAAATGTAAAAGGAGACTCCATTGGGGTATCTTTTTCGAAATTGGTCTAGTCGGTTCAAAAAAGGGATAAACTAGCACCAACAAGACGTTTATTCAAAACCATTTTAATGAGTGTGATAAAGACAAGATCACTTGGCCATTTTTTCAATTTTAAGGAGTCTGAAAAAAGATTAACTATGGACTTCATCATGAATCTTCTTCTGGACCATATTAACGAGTGTGAAAGATAAAGGTCACTCGACAATCTTTTCAATTTTAGGGAGTTTGAAAAGAGCTTAACTATGGACTCTGTGGGGGTTCCTTTTTCGTAAATTTAGTCCCTTAGGCCCGAAAAAGGGTTAAAATGATACCTGAGAGTACTCTTCTAGAGAACTGAAGTTCCATAGAGTATACCGTTGTTCGTATAGTTGACCGTTTGGACCAAAAAAGGGGTAAACTACCGCCAGACAGACGTGACTTCAAATTTCAGTTTAACGAGCATGACAAGCCACACGATCGCTCGACAATATTTTCATGTTTAAAGGGTCTGAAAAGGGATTAAAAGAAGACCCATAGAGGTTACTTTTCTCAGTTAATCCGGACGAGATCGAAAATCGTAAATGTAGTCTCACATGATGTTGCTTTTGGATCTCAAAGCGAGCTTGAAAAACAACAAAGTTATCTCATCATCGACACTTTGTGGGCCGATGTCGGGTCTCTCTTCAGGGGAGTAGTATGTTCCGATGAAAACATTGTCTACGATGTCAGGGGTTCTGGAGAGATTTATAGGTACCATTTCAGTGATGGTTTCCATATTACCTTTAGCATAGAACTCGTGTGTAGCTAAGGGATTAATAGGAAAAGACCTATCTCCAGTCATAGTCAAGGTGAATTCTCCAGCCTTGATTCTACTTAACTCTGGGAGGAATTATGATCTGTGATGAAGATCATCCCAGGGTTTGTCCAGACTAGTCATTGCTTCAATTACTACTTCATCAGAGGGAAAGACTAAGTCTAATGAATCGATGTTAGTGATAGAACCTTGAGCCCAAATAGGCTTGAGAAGCGGATCGAACTCTTGTGCAGGAGTTGGATGGGTTGGCTAAAGCTTGCTGGACTAAAAGGTATGCTACTTCAACTACAGACAAGGGCATGGACATGCCCGGATGCCCTGTCCCCTCCATTGTGGCCGATGGGGAAGGAATAATCCATGGATTGGTGAAGTAAGTCATGAAAAACAACGAAACTTGGAAAATCTCAACCTTATGGTGGTCGGATATGAACTTGGCATCGCCTTGAAGGGGCGGGTAATCGAAGGTAACCATCAAAGATGGAAAAAAACCAACCCCTACATTGACTACACCTGGTTGAGGATTATCAATCGTCGGGACCGCGGACACCCCCAATGAAGGGTCATATCTGGAGAAAGACAATTGATCAATGGTCACAATCCGATCCTCATGTGGAAACAAGAAGACCCGAAAAACTATAGCAACCATTGATTGCATGGCATAAGTCCAACTCCTTCCTAAAAAAATATTGTAGTCGAGAGACGTGTCGACTACCTCTACCTCAACGAACATGGTATTCCCTCTCAATTGCACGAAAAAAGAGGGAATGATACCATGTGGTCAGAACGAATGACCATCGAAAGTAGTGAGAAGAGTGGGTGACAGAGACAAAACGGGTTGGCCAATGGCCTTCCAACATGCCAACAACATAACACATGTCGAGGCACCCTCATCAACCACCATGCATAAAATATTTTGAGTAAATGTTTTCATGGGGTGAGCCACTACTATCTGAAATGCTACATGGTATGGCAGATGAGGTTTTAAGTCATTTGTATCTAGGATTATGGAACCCTAATTACAAGTCTCGGTAGATCCTAGAGAGGTTAACAAAGATTTCCTCTAGAAAGGGCAACTTTGGAGGACCTCCAAAGAAGACATCGCACAAGGGGTTTGAGACAAATCTTCCACCACAGAATAGTTATGTGCGGCTCTTGCATTTGGGTTATGAGAATATTTTTTGAATGCACCTTTAGGTATGCATGTCATTGTTTTGCCCAAATTTTTATCAATATGTAGAGGAAGAGATGGGAGTTCAACTTTTTTTCCCTTCTCAGAAGTGCTTGGTTTACTATAGTCATGTGCTCTAGTTGATAGAAAAGAATCACCCTTCATCATATATACATTCACGAATGTGGAATTGTTCGAAGGTGGAGAGGGTTCTTGACTGCCCCCTTCCACGCTTATAGAGGCTTGAGTCAGATTTTGTTCATGTTGAAATGGATTGGTTAACATAGCAGGTTGTTGTTGTGTCACAAACTTCTGGGCCTCTACAAGCCAGGGACATAGGTGGGTCGGGTTCTCTTCCGTGCACAGGTTGCACGGATACCTTGCCTTCCATTTCTTAGTGTTTCCCCTACCATCATTATCAGTGGGTTTCTTATCCCCCTTACCCTTATTTCATTCTTTTTTCTTTCCTTGAGGTTGCTAGGTGGCCTTTGCACTTTTCGATTGCACTATGTGTACATCCGACATTTTAGTAGGGGGAGCATCCAAAACAGTAGTTTGGTTGGCCGTTGTGTGTTGTATAGACAATTGCTACAATTGATTCATCAGTTTCTCAATGGGCTTCGTTTGTGTTGAAACAACAATACCATCGGCATGTGGTCCAAATCTCTATCTGGTCTTATCAAGTATTGAGCGTGGCGCATCTGGAAAAATCTCATATAATAAACCAGACTGAGAATAGATGAGCTCAAGCTGTTGAACTCTCATGATGGCGTATTCTTCGAAAAACACTCCTGAAGTCGTGATGTCCTTGGATAGTTGTGGGACCAAAGACTTAAGGAACCACTCAAGAAGGAATGGTGGTGGGACTGGTACCTTAATTAAACTCTTCTGGTGTCTCCATTCTCGGATGTGATCTGAGATATGGTCCTCTTTTGTCTGTGAGAAATTGTCCAACAATTCTATGCCAGTGTCGTATCTCATAGGTAATTAGAAATGGTTTAGGAAGGCCATTTCTAGTTCACCAAAGGAAGAGTATCTTGAGTGATCGAGCTCAATTTACCATTTCACGACACTCCCAATGAGAGTACGTTGAAAAAATTACAACTGTACGGAGTCATCTTTCAACGAGTTAGATGAGCACCAAAGATGGGAGGTAGTCACATGAACTCCTAGATATTCATTAGGCTTGGCCTCGAACTTTGGGAAGTCCGAAGGAAACTTCGTCGGCATAGGAGGCCAACACGAATCGTGACAGATAGGGTCATTCAACAACCTTTTCAAGTATAGCAAATGAAAGGTTGCCAGGAAGGGTAGTTTGGGTTGTTGATGATAACCTGGGAAAAAAGGGCCTGGAGTTTGACTGGCACCAGGTTGCCAAGAAAAGTTCAGCTGTTGGTCTGGGTTATGGTAAAAACCATGGCCATGGCCAGTGTATGGATTTTACATGTGAGGAGACATCATCGACTGATTTCCAAAATAGGACATAGATGGTTGGGCATGCATTACATTCGAAGGACTTTGGGAAGGGTTGCCTCATGTCGGTCCCATGGGGATAGGCATAGTAATTTGTTTGGGGTTCCATTGATTGTGAAAAGAATTACCTCAGATCGACATTCCTGATGAGGGAACGGATCCCTACCAAGAATTCCAAGGCCCTGATGTGGAAGAAGTTCTTGGGTGTGCCCCCTATGCAGGAATAGTACCTTGCATAGGAATAGGTTGTCCGAAACCAGGATTGCCCCTAGTCGGGAAAGCAGTAGACGAGAAGGTGTTGTTACCAAATGCACCGACCAAAGAAAATGGTGTCGAACCTACCGACATATTATGCGAAGGTGGTCCTTGACTCCCTGCTCCAAGTAAACTATGGTGTGCAGGTGGCCCGATGGAAGGTTGGTGAGTGCCAGCGAGCGAAGGGGACAAAGGAAGGATATGAACTCCTCCGTAAGGGAAAGCATTAAAGGGAGTGAAAGTTCCCCCCATGTGGCCTTGCAGTGGAGCGTTAGAACTCCCTACCCCCAGACCTGAAGTCTGTGAAGTGGAGTAGGAAAGTACAAGACTTGTACCTAAGCTAGGCATCCCATATGAGAATGGAGGGCCTGTCGCACTTGGTTGGAAAGGGGTTGTGGCCACCACCAGAGACAGGATCGGACCACTGTGCGAAGTAGAGGCAGTCGAGACCATGGTGGCTCAGAATGGTGATGGTGGGTCCATGGTGGCTCAGACTGGTGACGGTGGGTTAGGAGGTGGAAACTCTCCTGTGGTGACAACCATAGTGGGAATTGAAGAATTCCCAAAAGAGGTAACAACATTTGTTTCCATTGCTACGTGCAACACTGTTTTTCACTCGTAAGGATGAACCAGTATGATCGTGGGTGCCAAAAGATTAGTGGTGGAGGTTTCAACTAGACCAAAAGATTTCGATCCAAGGTCTAAAATGGTTGATTCCTCCGGATGTTGGTGGGGCACAATTTCTTGTGACCCAGTCACTTCAAAATACCCTTGTTGGTCTAGCTTTCACCTTAGTGGTGGCAGGGGTGGCTCTAGTGTAACCAGCGACATGCCAAGAAGCCTTCATGTCCGACGGAGCTCTTGATCCTCCACTGTGTGAGAATATCAAAGACACTATAGGGAATTCTAGTCATTCAAAAACAACACACACTAAAAAAGTCCCTATAATATAAGATAGACAAACACTTAATTAATTGGAAGAATAGTTACAACAACCAACACTAGAGAAACTTACCGGTGCAAGTGAAACTCGAACACGGAAGCACCCTCTGGGTATACTCTGCAAAGCATGGCCCGATGTTTGTCCTAGGTACCATGGTATACCCTTGTAGTCACTTGTGTATGTCCCTAAAAAAGATAGGCAACTAGGTTGCTAGCGCACGAATAGTCACGAGGCGAGTACAGTCGAAAGTCGGGTAGACCACAATGAGTAGGGTATCGAGCCTAAAACCTGTCAAGGATATCGAGAGAAAGTTGTTTGAAAGACAATTTAGGACCTCGAATAGATTCAAGACCCATGAAGCTCCATGGAAAATGCAATCGACGGAATCCCAAGACAAGCCCTATATATGTGTTCTCCACTACAATTGGTCCAGTTTTGGAGGGGTTATCTCCGCTACCTTTCCGCATGCAACCTTGTGTTTATCCCTTGTGTTAGAGGGGGGTCCCGGATAACTTTCATGATACTGGACTTGGACACTCCCTAAATCAGACTCCAATGTTTGATTTTAATGGCCTTGAAGAGTTTCTTCTCAAACCTAATCCAAGGCCCTAATCTTGAACTAGTTGGTTAACCCTACAAACATAAAAGTCTAATGAATTTTAGATTTAGAGTTAATTTTATGGCTTGTCTTATGTCAAAGGGTATGAAAGTGAAACAAGTGATGTTTGAAAGACGAAAGTAAAAAAGGAACAAAAAGCTGGAAACAAAAACCTTCACTTAACGCAAATTTTAAACAAATTTTTTTTTTTCTAAGATCTTTGAACAACAAACTCAAAGAAGGATTTCACTCAACTATGAGCTACTTATGATCTAAGTAAACTACCAAGAACTTATGAAATGAAAGAGTTTTCCCTGGTTACTAATGCCAAACAACACTTTTCAATCAATCAAAGAAATAAAAGATTTTTTTTTTTTTTTATTTGAATGCTCACAAAGCAAAAAGGAAAAACATCAACAAGTCAAAACCAAGAAAAAATTCTAGCCTAAGAACAGCTCACAAAGAATCTCTTTAAAAATCACACACTAGTAACTTAAAAATGGACTCTCACACTTGTCTAAAAACCTTTCAAAAGAAAATTTTCATGAAAACTTCTAAATGAAAAAGAAAGCTATGGCTGAGATCAAACCTAAGCTACTGACTACTATGATAGAGACTAAAAAACCTGAGAGGTATAACCCTTGTCAAGGGAAAGGATGACTACCTCACCTTCAACAAAAATTATCCTCTACAAGCACACTACTGACAGTTCCACAACAAGCGTGTGCACGCGAGCTATGTAGAGTCAGAGGGTGTGTACAGGCATGCTGGCCTTATACAGGTCGTGTGCATATCTAAAACTCTGAGACAAATAAAATACAACAATCTAAACCAGACATAGACCACTGATATTGAGAATCATGATCTCTTGAAGGCTCAGACACTTTCTTTAACAACAAAAAAGAAAACAATGCAAGAAAAAAATCATAGAACAAACCAATCTGAGGTGAAACCTAAGCTATAGATTGCAAACAACAAAGACTAGAAAGAGTTCCAGAAAACCCCTAAGAATGACTAATTCTAACAGGGAAGAGGATGACTGCCTCAAAAATTTTCTGGAATCATACATGCTACTGTTACTTCTTCAGCTAGCGTTTACACGCGGGCTGTAAGAATTTAGGGTACAAGTACATGTCTTCAGACCTTATACAAGCTACGTGTACCTCTATGGGTCTTGTAAAAAAAAATTACAATCCAGCAAAGAAACATAGATGACTAGTATGGAAGACTAGAATCTCTGTTAGCTCAGACTTTGCAGAAACTTCAAAAATAGGAAAGGAAACCATTTTTTTTTTAAATACCCAAAAATATTCCCAAGAACCCTAGATATTTCCCTAGTATGGTTGCCAATTATGTTGTGGTGGGAAATTCCCCTACAGACTAGCATTTAGGGTTATATTATGCATGCAGATGAGATCGAAAGAATCCTACTTTCCACCGTCGTTCTAGACCTAATCCCCATTTCTTTTAAGCAAATACATGGTTAGATGAACATATCTTGTTTTAGGTTTTCGATGTCGATCCTTCTTCATGCTTGATCACTTGTTAGAAGCTCTCCTCCCAAGGCTGACCTGCATACAAAACAAGCAACAAAATACACATGCATTTTACGTATAGATTAATGGGCTAGAGATTCAAACATATATTCAATAAACTATGAAGAACTCATACAGTGGGACAGGAAAAGCATTTCTTTATTAATTTTAATGAATCAACTTACAATGTCGAGACCGGCTACTGCTCCGTGAACCCGATCCTAGCCTCCTCTTCAATTGTCGTCCAACTTCTTTGCTCTATATCTCTTCTTGCACAAGGATGGCTAAAGGGTTCGGACATTGGGAATGTGCAATTGGCTAGAGTTTCTTTATTATTATTCTCCTCTTCCAAATGGGACCCCTAGGCCTTCTTTTATAGGCTAGAAGAAGCTAGGTATTTGGATGAACCCTTGGACATGCATGGCTGGAAAGTTTAGTTAACTTACCCAAAGTTATGTGTTCCGTTGACAACTTTTCTCTCTTATTGTCTTCTCCTATAGAAGAATCATGTGAGTGATTCTTCCCTTTTTGATTGATTCTTCCATTTTTGAGCAAGGCACATAGTCTCTCCAATAGAATGAGATATCTTCTTCTCAAAATCCTTCTCATGTTTTACAATTTTCTCCACCAAAGAGTCCAAATAAAGGGACTTCAACTGGCCACTAGCTTGAAGTGATTCAACATACCGAGAATATGTGGGGTAGAGAGCCTTGATGAAGGTCATGAAAAAAATGTCTATATTTACACTGAAAACATATATGTTGTGCATAATGGAATTGATTTCAGATGATAAAGGCGTGGGATCATTACCCTTCAAATCTAGATTGAAGAGATTCAACTGCAATTGAACTAGCTCCAACTTTGAATGTGAATCAGACAAGTTCTTCTACTTCTTCAAAAAACCCCAAGTATTTTAAATAGATGTGATAGATCACCTCTTCACTTACAAAATAAATAATCAAGGAATATTATTTCTTATCTTTATTTGTCCATATCTATTGTAGGTTTGGTAGGTGCAGTATCTCCATTAGAAATGTCATCCCAAAGATTATTGAAGATCAAGGTTTCCTCAATCTTCTTTGACCATTCTGGATAATTCTCTTTTCCACTTAGCACCATACCCACAATTGAAATAAGAGAATTCGTTTTCACCAGAAATCAATTCAATATAAATAGAGTATGCTAGGGATATTGGGGAACCAACTAAGCATAATCCTCATCGTAACCCTTATGCAAGTCTCTACATTCCTGATTCCAAGCCAAAATATGATAGATTTGGAACATAAGGCAAAGATGAATCGAAGTTTACATCATCCTCAATGTCCAAAGTGCTCTGGCATTCGAACTGATTTCTTTCGTGTGCTTTCTCTTGAACTCATACATGAAATGATTCACCAAATTCAAAAAATGTGATCTTGATTATGGTGAAATGAGGGGTCATCCTTAACTATCAATCTCATGCTTTTTTTTATATCAAGATTTGCCTCACCCCATGCAATATTGCACATAAGGCCTTTTTCCATTTCCCTATGCAGACTTGTTATCCCTTTTTGCAAATCCTGGAGCTTAAAATACATTTTTTCCACATATACACACCTTGCCTACTATAGAACATGCGTATACGCAAGTTGCACCACTACAACCTGCATACATCGGGAAATGTGCCCAAAAATGAAAAATGGTGTCGGGTTTCCATGTCACAATAGGAGTTCAATGATCCTTGGCCTTCCATATATTGGAAACAACTCATCCCTTTAGTTCCACTTGAAGGCTATAAATGGGCCAATTCCGAGCTATGGAAAAGAGGAGAAAGAATTCAACTTTGAGAGCAAAGTTACTTTGGAGGAATTATTCACTTCACATTGAGTTTTCATCCCTTTATCCTTTAAGTCTGAACATAGTGTTCATCCCCCAAGCTCTTCCCTTATTGAGTGAGAACTCCATTGTCTCTGTTACATGAGCTTGCCTTTGATGGAGGATTGAAGTGGTGGAGGCCCAACTAGAAGGAACTTATTTTCTCGGTTCTTAACCGTGCCGCCACGAGAGTCTGTAACTTATTCACTTATGTTGATTATATATTAATAGATATACTATTTTCTCATCCAATTGATATCTTGAAAATATTTGAATTATTATTCCATGGGAGAATTTGTTATGAATGTTAATGGATTATGCTATTGAATGTGCTAACATCATATATGATCACCATAAACTTGCTTTTCTTGGTTGTTGAGGACTAGATGAAAGTATATTGCTTTGGGTCAAGTGCTCAATGATGGAATTCATCAAACATCTAGACAAGGTAGGCCTTTTTTCTTGTCTTGCTAGCATATTTGTTATATAGCATACTTGAGAATAGAGTTTATTTTTGCAGTCATTTCCGTCTGTTGTGGTTTGCGCCTAGACAGAGAGATTTTCCTTGTAATACTTTTAATAAATTTTAATATCTACGGGATCCCATCATAGAGGCCACGAGAGAGACATATGATGATGTTCAGTTTCACCTAGAAGATTGATCCCACTCTGGTCGAGGGTTCGACTCCCATCGAGGGAAAAAATAAAATCTAATATGATGCCCCTTGTTGAAAATAATATTATTGGTGTTGTGGAACCTAGAACCCTAGACTACCTAGAAGCATAGGTTCTTCACTTAGTGAACCTATGACACAACAGGTGTGTTCATGGGATATTAAATAATACCCCTAATTTCATTATTTATTGATAAGTACCTCCCAAAATCCTTTTGTTGAGCACCCCTCCCAATACATATTTTCGATGAAAAAAAAATATTTTTACTAGATACCCCTTTTAACACCCCCAATACCTATAAAACCCCATAATACCCTGCATCCCCCCTAATACCTACAATATATTTACCTTAGTTTTTTAAATTAAAAAAACCCCTTTATGAATGAACATGATAAGATATTGGCCAATAAGGTGATTCCCATGTGCCCAGAAGCCAAAACCAAGGCCGACGAAGGTAATGAAGTCAAAGATGATGGTGACATAGCTTCCAAAGATTCCATCATTGATATTTTATGCAAACAAAAACATAATTAAAATAAAAACCTGTTGTATGCATGAACCCCAACTTCAAATGGAGTTATCAATTACATAGTGAATCCATGGCGATGCCAGAAGAGTGGATGACATATTGAAAGGGAATGAGAGTGCCAATGTGAGCTTGAACTTCAAAGACAACAAGCAGATCCAAATCATGGAGTTATCAAAAACAACTTGGGCTCTAATACCACTAATAGGCTAGGAAATGAATAACTCCACACATTGAATTGCATTCAATTAAAGTGAGCCATACATGAATACCATCAAAAGTGAAATTTGGTTCCATCTTCCAAGAGGTTCAAATGAATCTTCCTATTCACGTGTGACTCTTCATAACTCTCCTAAAATAATATTTACAATGTACCATAATCCCAAGAATCAGGTATCTAACATTATTTAAGAAGTTATATTTTTTTTTTATTGTTTTTTGTCACATAGAAATGTAACATTAAGAGGGATGGTTGCATTATAATGCTCCAATAATACATACAATATAATTTAAAATTCATGTCAATATAAGTGAATATTAAAGTATAGAAATAGGTTAAAAGATATTATTAAATGAGGTATTTAGGTTGGTAGCACAACTACCTAGAAAATGAAATAAAAGGTGATTAAGCCCATTGTGTCAAATGATTGCATCGTAATAAATGCATATCTTTTACATGAGTCTGTTTCTATTATGACCTTTGTCTTTCCTGTATGATCCAAAATTCAACAAGGGTTCTACAAGAACACATTTAAGCAACCACATGGTTTAAACATGAATCCAAATGTTGGTCATCCTTTTCTAAAAGGATACGGCCCTAACCATCATTAGTAGGTTCTAGATCTATCAAAATGGAACCCCATTAATCAATAGCAACACCTTTGAGTAGCTTCTTGTTCTTCAAGATCATAAGTGAAAGCATAGGAAAAATTTCATTCTTGGGCCTTGGAGGAGGGTCATGTGACTAATTGTGATGACACTTTCACATCTCTTAAGAAGATCAAAAAAATATCGCTATGTACACTAGGTCGAAAAAGTATGATAATCAACGGGAGGTTCCCTACTCATTTTGGGTCCTATGGTGGCAATCATAAGATTAAAAAAAATGACATAAAATACCCAAATGTTGTGTGTTATGCCTAAAAGAATAAAACATTACCAAATCACCACTTTGACATACAATAAAACATATGTCCTAAAATAACAACATGGCATAAAAACACAATAGATAAAGCAATGACCATCAAGGCACAAAAATAAGTGTTCACATGCTTCCGTAAGAAAACCTTTAAGTAACCAACTATCTTATAGAAAGAAAGGCTATTATAAGTAGCAGAATATCCTTAATGAAGATACTAGATTCTACTCCACATTGGAAAATTTTAAAAACTCTTCTCAAATAAATGGATCAAGAATACAAAAAAGGAGATGTATAAAATTAAAGATGACATAAATGAAGCTAAGGAAAATAATTCCAAATTATAGAAGGTTAATGAAGAGACAAAATAAGAGCTTAAAGATAAGGGTGATGAATTGTATAAGTTGCAATCATTTAATGAATTACTCATTAAGGAGGTTAAGAACTTGAAGCAAGATGAGAAAATGTCAAAAGGATGAATAAATGTGTAGATTATGAAACCATAATTAAAAAAATACTTGACGATTTCAAGAGATTGAAAGAATAAAAGAAGCATTGTCTCAAGAAAAAACAAGGATCTTGAATGGAGAGACTACCAAAAGTATTGAAAAGAAAATGTACAAGAATATTGAAGAAGCCATAAATATGCGTGGGGTAAAATTATAAATGCTATCTAGAATTGAAGAAGGAATAAATAAATTGATGAAAAGTATCAACATTCTTCTTTAGAAAGAGAAGGAAGACAAGATTCAAGAAGGTCTAAAAAAATAATTAAAAAAATGGACCGTTATCTTGACAATTTCAAAGTCAAACATGATGAAATTATCTCAAAAGTAGGTAATATTAAAGGCCAAGAACAAAGAATAGAGGATTCCATTGTCTTTGAAAATAATATTGATAATATGTTTGTGTAGAGTTAAGGAACAAAATCAAATGTTAAACAATATCGACACCCTCATTACCAGGAAAAATTTCAAGGAAAGAAAGAATATCGATATCAACATTATAAAACAAGAAGATGGAATACTCATCAATATTCATGGAATAAGGCATCACAAAACAATTATTCAACATGATATTATCATATACCAACAACTATAACAAATTAGAGAACTTAAAACAACAATACATGGAATTAAAGTAAATGAAATTAGAAAACAACCAACCATCAAGAATTTAGACCGAAAATAATTGAGCTTGGATGGATGGATCATGATCTATAGAAAGAAGAAAGAAAGAACATGAGGAAATCATATTACTTGGTTTCATCACATGTAAATCCTTTTACTGCAAAGCTTTGAGGAAAAAATCTTTTTGAAGGAGGGTTAGTATGATATGATCCCAAGGGAGAAATATATGGAGTTAATGTATATGTAATGGGTTAAATGTATATGTAATAGAGGTCATCCTAATAAAGGGGTTACATGTGCATTGTGTGAATAGGTATATATAGAGATCACGTAGTCATCATTGAAGGAACATGTGATTTGGATGTATGAATGTATTAGATTATTTGAAAGAGGATCTCATATTCTTTAAGGAGTTATTGTGTAACTCATCTCTCTTATCTATCTTGCAGTTGTGCTCTGCTCACATTTAGGTACATAATGTGTACTCTAGTTTCTATTAATAGTTTAAGGTTTTGATACTGTTATCATTGAAATTTCGTCTGCACATGGAGACAAGAACTCCACATCATCAAAACAGAAATGAAGTCATTTATGGCACTGAATTAAGTTGACAGCATTCCAGAAGAGTAAAAAACCATACAAAGTAACCAAAAATTGAAGGGCGCTTTACAGCAGTAGGGTGCGCACGCATATGCGCGGGACAAAAACGTGTTTCGCGCGTGTGCGTGCGCCCGACGTGCGACTGTCCACATAAAAAGCCGTGCATCTGCTAATACGGTGCATTAATTGCTTAAGTCGGCCTCCCGACCGCCTGTGGATCGGCCCCCAAGACGATTTGACCCTCAGATCAGGGTCGGCTCTGCAAATTCGGTGAATTTATGGCTTAAGCGAACCCTAAACAGGCCCGTGTTTACACCGGAAGCTGGTTACGTGACCGACTGGAAATTGCTATAAATAGCTAT
>ML802919.1:0-31141 GCA_009831015.1 Picea engelmannii
ACACTTAGGCTCCCCTGGCCTAACAAAACTCATAAGCCTACAGCTTATTCAAAACTTGGCTCACCAGCCTATAGAACATATTTACAATTCTTTTGCATATAACATGATCTGTAACGGGGCTCGGCCTTGGGGACACTACACTCCACCTTTTCCTAAGGGCCAGCTTCGATTTGGATGAGGTTGTTGTGGTCGAATCCTACCCTATGGGCTCTATCCTAGGATCTAATCCCAAATTAAGAAGCCATATCCTCAACCATATCCTTCATTTTCTCGTGGTGGTTGCAACTCTCAAAGCCTATACATTGAAGGTATTTCCAAGGTGAAGGGGGGGAACAATTGAGGTATCTAACCTTTGATTCTGGGAGAAGCATCATCATTTTGATGTCAAGATTCATGCAAGGGCTAGACAAGGAGAACTTGCAGAAGATTGTTGCAGCGTCAAACATGCTTTGTAAGTGCCTTCTTTGGATTTCCAATTAATGATAACTTGGCCTATTCCCTTCAAGTTCATGTGTTCTACATTTGCTTGTATATTGTCATTTCAGTCTTCATAGATAGATTTTCTTTGTCTAATCATCTAGAGTAGGAGGAAGAGTTCCTTTGCTATTCTTTGTAGGACTTTAGTTATGTTGAGGAGCTTGGAGATCAAGCCCAAGGGATTGGAGCAGCGAGGACAAACATCGCAACAAGGTACATCACATTATTCTTCTTCTTTCTTGCTTGATTGATCGAGTTAAATCTATAGGGACGTTACCAACCATTTGTTTACTTATGTCTTTGGACCAAAGATAGGGGTCTTGGTTTCAAAGGGGAGCTTGGTCTGTCCACATGGTGAGATTTCTCACAATAGAAAAATGACGACTCTGCTGGGGAGGGGCTTTGACTAGTTTTTCCTTTGTTTTGTCTTGAATCCTTTGGTTGTGATTAGATATTTCTTGTTTGATGCTTGTTTCTGATCTATTTCACCTTCCCTCTTCCTCATTGAAGAGTTTACAGAGCCATTGACTGAGTCTTTGTTGAGCCTCAGCTTGTGGAAGCCATTTTTGGACTTTTAAGAAAAGTGGCACTCCCTTGCAGTGTATACCAGGGTGCCATTAACTGATTGGTGATCCCCTAAGTTTGCTAAAGGGCACCATGGCGCTCTGTTATTTTGAGACAGGGGTGCCAATCTCTCTTTTTTGGTGTTTTTTCTTCTTTTTTCCCTTCTTTTCTCAGTCTTCTTTTGGGAGGCATTTAGCCTGTGACTCTTGATCTATCTTAGACTTTGTTTGATTGAGAATTTGGTATTTATCACTCATTTCTTTGTCTTCTTTGAGTTTGCAATTTTCTCCTAGTTGTGATCCCCTTGGGTTAACTAGATCCCTTGGTTCATCCTTCTTTCAGTTCTCTGATATTTGTCTCGCAAAGTTTTTAGATTGCTTGATTGTTCAGGATTTTTTATCAACTAGGGTTTGCAAAGGTTGCTTGGTTTTGAGCCTTTTTGTCTTCATTGAAACATCTCGTTTTTCTTGATGATTAGGTCTCTTTCATTTACCACAAACCATCCTTGAATGTTGATTCTTGTTGCTCGTTATTTGAGGATTTTCATGAGTGTTTGTCTTCTTTCTCCTTTGCATCTTCGAGTCCTTGATTGAACAAGTCGTCTCAAACTTGTTTTCTTTCAGTTCTCATCATTTTTTAGTGCGCTTTATTTGATTTATTTTTTGCCTCGTATTTTTTTCTATCGAACATAGATCTCTTTCATTCCATTTGAAAGTTAAGAAGCAAACAAGTTTGCATATCTCCTTGCAGACATAATCAAATGAAGAAAATTTTGCATTCCTTGGGAAATTTGTTTTGGTACATGTTTGGAAAAAGAGCTAGTTTTGCATGTGCATTTTGGTTTTTAGAAACATTTTCTTTGTAGTTTGGCATCATCTTGATCCAAGAAATTGAAAGTTGCATCATTTTTGAGTGCTTGCTTGTGTTAAGAAGAATATAACTCTTCTCCCTTTCGTATATAGAATTCATTGAAAAGAACGAACTACATCTAATTCTTTTGCATTCTATTGGAGTCATGTCTCTCTCACATCATCAATTTTATCTCCATGAACCTATTGAGTAAACATCCATTAAAATCAACCATGCGATAATAAAATCAACTAGAACATTTTTTGGTTTTAACACACCAACAATAGTGCATGATTAGGGTCTTTGGACTAGGAAAAGTGACTAAATTGTCCAAGACTACTAAAAAGATTGTAGAGCACTAAAGAGTGTACAAATCCAACTTTCATATAAGCATAGCCAGGAACCCCCTCTCACACAAAGGATAAACATGAGGTCACGTGCATAAGAGAAGTGGAGATTACCCCTCCAAATCTTGACCAATCGTAGTAGAAAGATTGTATACTAGGGGTCCTTTCTGAAGTGTCACTGACTCACTTGGTCTCAGTACTTCGAATCCGTTCGGGGTCCTTTGGAGTCTACTGGTCCACTTGTCCTCAGTCCTCTGAAATAATTTCAGACTTTGATATCCTATCCATACGTTTGGTCCCAACTGTTGACTGTACTCGCCCAGAGGTTGACTGCGAGTTGGTAACCTTAGTGGCCTTTCCTAGGTATCTATAGAGGTGACTGTGGGGGGATTCCCACGGTAGCTGGGGAAGACATCGTATCACACTCTCAGTACCCTTGTAGGGTGACCTTGCGAAAGTGAGAGTTTCTTGCACCGAGAAGGGGTGTTACGTGGAGGTCGAGGTAATTGCTTCTCATTTCTTTGTTGGTGGCTTGATATCCTGTCTTTGGAAGATCCTTGAGCCTATTGTTGCTTGGTTGATTGCTTTTAGTTTTCTTAGGAGTGTGTTTATTTGACTTTCGTAGTCAGCCTTAGGATCGGATATTTCACAGTATACAAGGTATGGAACATGACATTCATGAACTTCGACACAAAGTTTCTTATGAAGGAATGATCGAAGATCAACCTTCTAAAAATGGGAGCATCGCTCCTAGAAATGGCCAACACGTTGAAGAACATAACACAACCTAAGTAGAAATCATTTCATATTATATGAATCCTCTTTTTATTGATCCACTTGGCCAACCACTCACTGATCCACCATCCATGAGATATGTTGATGCTTATTCTTCTTATAGATTAACGCTCGGTTCCACCACTACATAATATTTTGGCGCAAACCCGTCATCTTTTGGTTTTCTTGAAGGACTTGGGAATTTTTCCACAACTCATGTAGTTGATATTGCTGGTGCTTCATCTTTACCGGAAACATAGGTGACCCAGGTAACCCGACCCAACCACTTATGCATACATCTCCTTTTGCACATGGGTCAAGTAATATTCTTTCTTCACTATGTCCACACATGCACACACCAAATTCTTTGCTTGGTTGGTCCATCGGTTAGATGGCCAGCAGTCAAGTCATTCACACAACCACGATTACACAAGATACTCAACCTCCATCTCACACACCACAGATGAGTTCACCCTACATTGGAGGTCAATCTTCAATGGGAGGTGTTAGCACATAGGATGTGTAGGGGTCAAAATATTTTTAGATTTTAGTTTTGAGTCATAGGGTCTTGTTATTTTAGGCTTTGGGTTATATCTCGTGTCATAACTCATGTTTGATTTTTTTTTTCCATGAACATAGTCTTGTTTTTTAGTCTTTGTAAAAGCCTTGGTGTCATGGTATTGTTTATCATCATGAAGGAAATAAGGGTCAACATGGGTCACACCCCTGGTCTTAAAATCATCATCATCATATGTCTTGTCTCAAGGGCATGTACAAAAGTCCCATTATTTCATTTTCAACTGTTTGAAGCTCAAGTCGGATGTCAGATCTACTTGCTGCAAACTTACCTAAAAGTTTGCAGTGCATCAAGAAGTACCTCATGCATTAAGTTCTCATCATTGTACTTTGAAAAGTGTGGAGGAATATTTCCTTTTTTTCATTGCATTCAATTCATTATGATTTTCAGGATTGCTTCAAAGAACAACTCTAACAATTTGAATGAAGTGCGGTGCTAGAGTTTGAAAGTTGGCGTTGCAAACTGGCTGTTGTAAATAAAATGATCGGAAGCTTTCACCCGAGACATCAACCCAAGTTCCAAACACACCGTGTACTACTTTGATGATTACATGTTGTTTAAGCGTTGATTGAAACTATAAGTTGTTGTATTCTATCCAGTCTAACTCTACATTGCGAACTGTTTATATACTTTATGCACTGCCAACTCTCTGCACTATTTATAATTCACAATTGTGGTATCCTACACCCTGGCCTTTTTCAAGATTGATGTACCAAAGAAACATCCTACATTTTTCCCTTGCAAACAACAACATTACCCACTGCCAACTGTGCGTTGCAAACTGTGCACTGCAGACTAGTGCTGCAAACCCTCTGTCTTTTGATCAACCAAACCCTTTTAAAATTGAGATTTGTCTAAGGCTGAGGTTTTAACCAGTCAATTATATGTTTCCTCTCAGACATGGAAGGTCTTGTGTTGGGTGCAGTCCGATTTTGAGGAAAAGCCCATTTTTGGGAAGATAAATCTTAATTTGGAAAAAGACAACTGGAAACAACATGTGCGAGGAAAATCCGCATGCAAAGGAGGAAAGAATGCAAGGCGTGCAGACATGAAAACCTAACCACATTAGGGTCAGGGTTTTTGTAAGAGATTGTAATGGCCGATAAGATAAAAAATAGTATAAATAAGTACGTAGGAGGTCTAGGTCGGGGTCCCTAAGTTTTTTCTTGTTTGGTTAAGGAAACTATTGTAAGACATGATACCATTTTTGTAAGTTGTTGAGTTGTAGGAGAGTCAAGTAGCCTGATCTTGAGGGTTAGATCATAGGCTGGGGAGCCTAGTGCGATCTAGTCAACCTCATAGAGGATTGTGGAACCTGTTTTGAGATTGGATGATTAGAATTGTAGTGCGCATGATGCCATCTATTACAAAATTACAAATAAAAGAGCATAAGAAGCCAGATCTTTGTGGACGTAGCCCAGGAGGGGGTGAACCACAGTAACACCTGTGTTATGTGTTGTGATTGATTCCATGTTACCTTCTGTAAGTAGTTAGAATATGAATGGATGGATGGATAATTTTGTGAGATCTGTTATATGTTATATCTATTAGAATGCATGCATAGATTTAACAAATAAAAGAATATTAAGAATAATAGAAATAACAACCAGGACAAGACCTAATAAGATTAATTGCAATCCCATATCCCCACTCTTTCCTAGACTGCAAGCATATGAGAATTGCATTCACCCATAGGACTATCTCGAGTGAGATTGTGCAATGCATTCTGTGTGGTGTTGTGGTGTTTCCTTCTGTTTTGGTCTACCAGGAGGGCTGATAATTTTAGAGGGTTTTGTTGGAAAACTGTTCAGATATGAACCTGGGTCAGCCCAAGAGTAGGAAGAGAGATTAATAACCAACAAATGGTTTTGTTGTCAGGATGAACTGCATGGGATTGAGTGAGTGGGATCCGTGAAAGAATCCCATAGAAAATTAAAGTATAGAAGGGAATGTTCAGACCGTGGAACCCAACGAAGGCGGAAATTGAAAGATGGTTGAAAACAAAGGAGCTTGAATTTGTGCATAAAGATAACAAAAACCCTAAGTTAACACCGTGCAAATACCCGGACAAGTATGTGTTTAGCGACTTGCATGAGGTATTTTTCTGTGATTTCCCGCATGTGTTGTAGGAGTGGCTATTGATATTGAAAGACAATCACCATACAAATCGAATTAGATAGCTCGAGTAGAATCCTGTGGAGATCGCGTAGTTACAACAAGTTAACAACAAATTCACACGCACAAAATATTTCTGGCTAGAGAGTATTGTTGCAGGGTTTATCACAGAATTTGCAGTAGATACCGCGAAGTCTTACAGTGCAGTAGGGAAAGAGTTTCTAAAGGGACCCAGAGGTATGTATATTAGATCGTTGTATACTTCAATCAAGATCTTACTGTTTCACAAAGGTATAATGACTATGGCATCAAACAACTAAAATTTCGTGCGTGCATGGGGAAAGGGGGGAAGCACTAACAAAAGTTGGAAGGATGGAAGGAGAAATGGATAAGGGAAATAAGGAGGCCATGTACCCAATCATGATGGAGGAAGATCATATAAAGAATATAATGGAAACAACTGGAAAGATGCACAATGTAGTACCCTACCAATATAAGATGAATAATAAGAAGAGACCCATAGCCGATAGAGAGGGCTTGGAAAGTGATGAAGAAGAGGTAGAGGATCTCCGAGTTGTGGAGTAGATTGAGGAAATATTTCGCACAACATATGAAAGGAAGACAAGAGGTCCAAGATAAGGAACAAGAAACATAACTCCTATCCATGTCAGTGTCAATGTGGAACCCATAACCCCATGTGTGACTAATACACCAGGAAGAACACCACCATTTAGACAACCAAATTTTAGTGGAAGAAAGACAACAGAATGTACATCCAACCAAGGAGAAACAATTGGAGGAGCTAGTTCAGGAAGTAGTAGTCAAGTATATGCACCGTGTGGAGGTAGTAGTTCATCACAATTCAATATGGCAGGACATGATCCCACCATTAGGTTATCAAAATTTTAGGGAGAGGCATATTAGGACCCTGAAAAACATTTATTTATCTACGAGAAGATCTGGGAAGCAAAGAAGATTACATATGATGATACAAAACTTGCACAATTAGCTATCACACTAAGAGACCGCACACTGGATTGGTACATGAGTCTAGCTGTAAACAGTCCACCAGGGACAACACATACTATTGCAGATGTCAAGAATCTACTGATAAATGAATTTCAAAATCCTAGTTTAGAAGATTAGTACATGAATGAGATGATTGAAATCAGATAGAAACTAGGTGAGTCTGTTTGGGATATTGATTGGAGATTCAAACGATTGAAGGGTAAATAGAAGTATGTCATGACTGATATGCATCATAGACATCTCTTTGTGAATTCACTACTACCACACCTAAAATACCCTTTGAGGCAACACAAGTTTCAAACTCAGGCAGAGGCTCTACAGGCATCCCTACAACTGGAAGAGAACCAATATCATAAGACAGATCTAGCAATAGAAGAGATAAAAGAGGATCTAAAGAACCTCACATTTCAAATGAACCATAATAAGGGCAGAGAGAAAAGAGAAGTTGTTTGGTGTACCACATGCAGGCCAGAAGGACACCACAAGAATGAGTGCCCAAATTTCGCGCAATACATGGCAACAAGGATACCAAAACATTTTCCAATAGGAGGACCATGGTGCAAGATCTGTAAAATGCATGGTCATGATTGTTGTAGGAAAATCCCCCTACAGACAGGTGAATATCCTCTTGGATTCTAGACCCCTAATACCAAGACAAAAAACATACAAATGGACACTAACATCCCTATGAATTCAATTACCTAATCAGAAATAGAAAGAGAAGTAATAAAATGTGACACACCTTATTCTGTAGTTCGTCCTCGTTGCCTCCGATATGAGCTTGATCTACAAACTCTTCAACACCACTCGATACCTGCAATGAAATGGACAACAAAAGACAAAGAACCTCTACTCTACTCTACAAGATTAAACTAATCAAATTCATTTATCAAGATGGACAATCATATGCAACAATACACAATCTTGAAGGGAATATGCCAAGTAATATTAATGAGAACTTTAAAGATATATTTACAATCTGTAGATGAAGTTGTAGAAGCCTTTCCAAGTCTTCCTCATCCATCCCTTGCACTATGCTCTCAAGATCATAACCAAAAGCTTTCTCCCAAGATCATAAGTTTGATACCTCTAATCTGCCTCTATCTTCTTCTCCATGGAAAATCCCTCATTATATAGGATTTGGAGGCTTAACCACCATGGAGAGGATCACTCATCAGATCCACTAAAATGGGATCTCCAAAATATTTAGGGATAAAATATCTCTTAAGTATTTTAAGGAGGAAATATCTCTCAAGGATTTTAAGGAGGAAATATTTCAACCATCCATGAGATCTTCAACCTCCCCTAAAAAATAGGAAACCAAATGTGAGGTGGATTCTCACACTAAATTAATTTCCTTTTGCATGGCTATTAATAATAATTCATGTGCACATAGTATTTTGACCTTCATATAATATATTTCTCCTCCACATTGACTAGGGATTGTGACATATATTATTTCACGGTGTCGAGGTGTATGCGACACTTAACAAGGTGCATATGACACTTTTACGACACTTGCGACACTTAGGGTGAGGTACCTAGGTGTGGAAATTTGACGTGTAACAATGATCCATATCATTTTGCAATGATGAAAAAGTACCAGACAGTACCTAAGAGCTCATACTGCAATTTTTGAAAATTAGTGGGTCATGATGAAAAAGATTGTAAGACAATGTACTTGATGAGGGAAAGAACTTCAGATACCTATAGGGTGCAGGCAGAAATGATGGCAGGGGAAACTGCACCATAGTTCAACTAGGTACCACCTCCATATAATAATGCGCAACAACAATACAACACTGCACAACCTCAGTATAACAACGCACAACCACAATATAACCCTGCACAGTATAATCAGGTGCCTCAGTACAACACACCACGAGCAGATTGAGGTGGATATAGAGGTGGAGGATGAGGTAGAGGAGGATTTGGAAGAGGAAGAGGTCTAATAGTATTTTATAACTTACAACAACCGAAACATTATGCAAGAGAATGTCCACTTCCACCTGCGACATGCATGTATTTTTGCGCAACAGACCATGATATAGAGGACTGTCCAACATTATTGGGAAAAATTCAAGAAAAGAGAAATAAGAATGATTAGAATGTACAATGTATTTCTGCAGAAGTCAGAGATGATGGGAGGAACATCAACATAGTCATGCGCGAAGGAGCTAAGACAGGAGTTGACACAATAAGACAGGATCCAACACAACACCAATGGGTGAAGAAGAATACTGAACCACATAAACAGTTTGCTGCGGGGAAAGAAAAATAAATATTCAAGGAGGTAAGACATGAGTTCCTCAATCAAAATGTTGCATATACATAAAATGCGTAGCACTCTCAGAACGTACCAATGTATGGAATTCCCTCCTCAATGGACCACACCAGTGAAACACAATCTGTAGAGCAAGTAAGTACCATAACGATTTTTCTACAATCATGTGTTAAGCTACTGAATAATCCATCATCTGTTAAAGTTTTGCAACATATCTTAGAAATATGTAACACAGAGGTAGAGGGGAATTTAGAGCACAAGAAGTTCAATCACCTCCATGCAAGGAGGAGGATAAGCAGGGAATTCATATTGAATGCTAACATTGGGGATTTCAATATGGGAGACATTATATTGGACTTAGGCTCTGAGGTCAACGTTTTACCTAAGAAAACATGACAATGTATGGGAGAGCCCACATTAGGCTACTCACCTGCCCAGTTGAAACTAGAAAACCAACACAGAGTTCTGCCAATTGGAAGGCTAAAAGACATGGTCGTAGATTTGGATGGAGTGCGCACTAAGGCAAACTTTGAGGTGATATAAATAGTGGATGGCACAACACATTATCCAGCATTGCTTGGGATGGATTGGGAATTTGATAACCAGGCCATAATCAAATTGAAGACAAGGAATATGACATTTGAATAAGGAGAATACCAACTCATTGCACCATTAGACCCATCAGAAGGAGAATAGTTTGTAGAGCCCACTTGCTTAGATCTGGAGGAAATCAACCAGTTATACAGAACCACCATGCGCGAAGAATATTATGTCAACCCAACTGTAGATGGGGTACTCATCTAGAGGATAATCACATCATGTTCTTTTGACTCAGATACAAGCTTGGAGAATTGGCAATAGAGATGACATGAAGTGTCTACAAGAAGGTGCGCAAGAATAGACCGCTCAGTAAGATGGGTGGGTATTGAGATAAGAGAACCTCCTAATTTTCATGGCATAAATGATTTAGAATAATTCCTAACAATATACTAAGATGATTTTTTAGAGAATCAGAGGTTCTTATCCCTAAACATTTCACTCAAGGAAACACTTGCAAGATGGTGGGGTGCGCACAAAGAAATAGTTAAGGACTGGTGCCAATGTAAGCGACTATTGCACATTAGATTCGATGTAGAGTAGGGGAGCAATAAGATGCAGAGATATGATGGACAAAGGAAACCAACATAACATTTGGAGAGATGAAGAACACTATGAAGGATGACACCACCAGAGGAATGGCCTCATCACTTCATCCACACATTGGAAGGAATTCCAAAAAACTGGTATGTAGACCAAGAACTGCACAGAGGCACTGCAAAATGGACAACATTACAACATGATTTTATAACAACCTTCTCATTTGAACATGAGAACCCAAACATGGATTAAACACTTAAACATATAAGAGGGGTGATATTTATTGATGAACCATAGGTTGAACTCATGATAGAGTATCAACAACATAACAGGCAGACAATCAAGGAACTACTGTTGTTATCATGTGGAAGAAGAAGCACCAGATGAAGATGACCCGCACAACATTATGATTATATAAATTGAAGGAGAAAGAGGAGTGGAAGGTCCATATTTGGAATCATAAGTATTTTTTTCACCTATCAAAGTGAATAAAGTCAACATTGGCACTGTTAGCACTGAAAGTCACACTTTGACTGCTAAAGTGTAAGCTCAACACCCATCAGAATGTAAAAGGTAATTTTGGTTTTGAATAGGTGGATCAACAAGATGGAGAAAGAAAGGGAGAGGGCAACAAACTGCAGATCAGTAGGCTACACCAATGGGCAATGGAGTCACAAACATCCTACTCATTGAAGGCACACAAGCTACTCAACAAAAAACAAGATTTTATGCTGATAAGTGGAAGAATGAAGAAGGAAAACACAAGGTAGAATGTTCACTAAACAAATATTCTCTCAATTTAATGAATCAACAAATACTTGAATATAAACAATGAATGATTGGCAAAATACAACAGATCCTTTGCTGCTTAGGGATCCATAAATAATTGACAACCTTTGATCCTCAAATCTGCAATATATTCAAATAATAAGAAATATAAACAAAGAGTTACAATCTGAAATCACAGCTTTCATGAGTCTCCAATAGCAGTAATTCTTACAATCATAAAATTCCCACAGGCTTACACATGAACACACACAAAAAAATTGCCTACTCCTACTCTCTCTAGCCTCTCTTGGCTAATGAATCCAAGCCCCCAATAGAGATATCCTTCATTAAATATAAAATATCATCCAAATAACCTTAGGAGTTCGAATCCCATCTCCTCCATTAGATTCTAAGCCTTGGATATAGGTGGAAACAATCAAAGAGACAAAAATCCAACAAACTTCTAATTTTCAGGAATTTGTTGGAAGTCATTAATAAATTGTTTCCACCTCATGCATGAGGCCTTTGATGGAGATAAATCTTAGATGCAGGTTTCCCTTGACATCTAACTGATCCTTGAGAAGCCATTCGAATCCTCCTTGACAGGTGACAACCTCCCAACAAGGCGAATAGCAAAACTATGACCGCTATAGGAAATTAGGTAGAGTCGTTGTGCAGATTCGGTAGCGCCACTTGTATGTCTAATATATCTCAAACCATAACACATTTTGAAAAAATGAGAGAGGTTTTTGTTATTTTGAATGTTATGAACAAAAACCTCTTCCAGTTTTCAAAAATACCTTCTCAATTGTTCGCAATCCAAGTTTTAAGTTAGTGATTCAAAACTGGTAAAATAACTTTGCACAATTCGTTTTCTGCCAGAATTTAGGTAGCGCCCGCCTGTGTGTCTGCGTGTGATTGGGTAGCGAAAATACGTGAGTTAATTTTATGCTTGAACTTGGAGATTGGGAATAACCCAATATAATTTCAATTTTCCACAAAATAAAATATCCCATAACAATTGTATTCATTTGCCAAAATGAATAATGAAGGATTTATGCAACGCTGAGGCATAAACCAATCTTGTGCTAACATAGGATCCATGGGGGATAGATTCCTCCCTGTGAGTCTCTACTTGTAGTTTTAGTGCCTTATCCTAGGGATTCTCCCAACCTTTAACCTTCGCAATCTGCTTTGATCTGTGAACTTCAACTGAAACCAAATGCAAATGAAAACTGAAACTAACAAAAATGATGAAAATGATGTTTGTTCAACAAGCTTATTGCACACACCTACTCTAATTATTGGGAAAATGAAGCATTCAAGTTACATGAAACAACCAATGAAGCCATTTCATCATTTTTTCAACAGTTTGAAGCTTTGAAATGTGCTTCCTTAAGCACCAGAGATAATTCTTACTTGAAGGCACGTCAAAGAAACATTTGGCAATACACTTTCGATTGAATAAATCAATGATCCTAGGCCCACTTTCTGCTTGCAGACATGCTGCAAATGGATCCTAAAAAACATCATCAATACTTGCCCCTGCGACATTGTTTTGTGTAAAAAGGAAAAGTATTGCATTAGGTCCTTCCTCCACTGTTCTTGGTTGTTGTATGGATTGTTGATTTTCTGATTCATCCTCAATGCATATGGAATTGGTCCACTCCTGGTCATGAGGTGTATTAGGAAAAAGGATTAGTGATGCTTGTCTTTCTTTAATTTCAACCTTTCTCATCCGATCATATGGCATTTGATCTTGGCTTCTTGATGAAACTGAGCTTGTGTCTTCAAGAGGAATAGGGGGTTGATAGGGTAGTTCATTACAATTAGAAGTTCTTTGGAAACTACATTCTTCTATCTTATCTTTTGATTGTGAGGGATATTCATCATAGCTTGGCTTATGGTCCCAATTTCTCAGTTTTTCACCCTCTAAAATTTGATTATCATTTTTTTCAACAACAAAAATATGACATGAGGGTTGAAACAAGCTATTGTTGCTTTGATGTGAAGGGTACTTCTCTAATATAAGGTCTTCAACAAACTGTTCATGGAAATCATCTTCATAATCATCATACAAAGGTGAATTTATTAACGAATGAGGGGATTAGTACAATAGCTGGGACAACTGGTTGTTCAGTGAAAACATCCTCATAGTCATCAAAACTTGGAAAATCATGGCACACTGGTTCATTAACAATAGGAGGGATTACAACAACAACTGGTAAGCTATGAATTCGTTCATGACAAGCTGCAACACTATTCTCATGATGAAATAAATTTGAACCTAAGATGACCTCTTGACTTAAAGAATCGAGAAAAGGAAGAGAAAGGGAACTGATGGATTGTCCATATTGATCTTTCTCTTGGGGACCTAGATTTTGACATGAATGATGCATTTGTTCTTCAAATTTAGGAAAAGCATTATGAAACTCATCATCTAAGTCCTTCTCTCTACAATCATCCCCTTCATCATCACTACTAGAGGAATCACTTGCTGAATCCTGAATATATGATACATACCCCTCACAACAATTCTCAAAAAGTCTTTCAGCTGGATAAATTATCTTGCAATGAGAATAAAAAACATCATGAAAGTCCTTCAAAGAGGAAATACTAGAAGTAGGGAGTGTTCTATACCATTTCCTTGCATCGCCTTCCAATGAATACATGAACACTTTCATCAATATATATTCATGATGGATGTCAAGCTGCTGCATCAAAGCATGAAATTCATGAACATGCTCAAAAGGGTTGTCATCCTCACCTTCATAAAATCTGGGCAGAAAATCTTTCCATTCATCAATTTGAGGCACAGGATGTGGATAACCATCTAAGGCTGAGAAATTGTGTGGGGCAAACCTCCTGGCTAGGATAGCCTTCATTGCCATTTAATTTGTCTCATCCCCAGTGGAGTCACCAACAGATTCTGAACAATGGAGTCGCCATGGTGAATGTGCAGTCTTGAAGGTGTCCAACTTTAGTCACCATCTAAAGCTAGAGTTGTGCAGTGTCTTTCTTCCCAGGGAACTTTTCAATCAGCTCAAATCCGTCCCCGATAACGACGCCAAAAATGTTAGCACTAAAAGTCACACTTTGACTGCTAAAGTGTAAGCTCAACACCCATCAGAATGTAAAAGGTAATTTTGGTTTTGAAATAGATGGATCAACAATATGGAGAAAGAAAGGGAGAGGGTAACAAACTGCAGATCAGTAGGCTACACCAATGGGCAATGGAGTCACAAACATCCTACTTATCGAAGGCACAAAAGTTGCTCAACATAAAACAAGATTATATGTTGATAAGTGGAAGAATGATGAAGGAAAAAATAAGGCAGAATGTTCACTAAACAAATATCCTCTCAATTTAATGAATCAACAAATACTTGAATATAAACAATGACTGATGGGCAAAATACAACAAATCCTCTGCTTCTTAGGGATCCATAAATCATTGACAACCTTTGATCCTCAAATCTGAAATATATTCAAATAAGAAGAAATATAAACAAAGAGTTACAATCTGAAATCACAGCTCTCATCAGTCTCCAATAGCAGTAATGCTTACAATCATAAAATTCCCACAGGCTTACAAATGAACACACACATAAAAACTGCCTACTCCTACTCTCTCTAGCCTCTCTTGGCTAATGAATCCAACCCCCCAATAGAGATATCCTTCCTTAAATAGAAAATAGAATCCAAATAAACTTAGGAGGTCGAATCCCATCTCCTCCATTGGATTCTAAGCCTTGGAGATAGGTGGAAACAATCAAAGAAACAAAAATCCAACAAACTGCTAATTTTCAGGAATTTGTTGGAAGTCATTAATAAATTGTTTCCACCTCATGCATGAGGCCTTTGATGGAGATAAATATTAGGTGAAGGTGTCCCTTGACATCTAACTGATTCTTGAGAATCCATTCAAATCCTCCTTGACAGGTGACAACTTCCCAACAAGGCGAATACCAAAACCGTGACCGCCACAGGAAATTAGGTAGCGCCGCTATGCAGATTCGGTAGTGCCACTTATATGTCTAATATATCTCAAACCATAACACATTTTGAAAAAATCAGAGAGTTTTTTGTTATTTGGAATGTTATGAACAAAAACCTCCTTCAATTTTCAAAAATACCTTCTCAATTGTTCACAATGCAAGTTTTAAGTTACTGACTCAAAACTGGTAAAATAACTCTGCGCAATTCGTTTTCTGCCATAATTTAGGTAGCGCCCGCTTGTGTGTCTGCGTGCAATTGGGTAGCACAAATTCGTGAGTGATTTTTATGCTTGAACTTGGATATTGGGCATAACCCAATATAATTTCAATTTTCCACAAAATAAAATATCCCATAACAATTGTATTCATTTGCCAAAATGAATAATGAAGGATTTATGCAACGTTGAGGCATAAACCAATCTTGTGCTAACATGCACAACTGATAATCCTAAAATGGAAAGCATTGGAGATTATTGGGATGAGAAAACAGTGGAAAGGATAACATAGTTACTTCACAAATACAATGATCTTTTCCCAACAACTTTTATGGAGATGAAAGGCATGGCATGAGATCTAGGAGAGATGAAGATACCTCTCAAAACTGAGGCTAGATCTGTCAGACATAGACCCTATAGACTAAATCCAATATATAAGCAGAAAGTAAAAGCATAAATTGACAGAATGTTGGAAGTTGGTATCATAGGATAGAATGTTGGAAGTTGGTATCATAGAACCAGTGGAGGAATCTGAATGGATAATCCCTATGGTATTTCAAGAGAAGAAACAAGGGGGGATAAGGATTTGTGTAGATCTGAGGAAACTGAATGATACTTTCCTACATGATCCTTTCCCTACACCTTTTATAGACGAATTCCTAGAGAATATGGGAGGCTATGAAGCATATTTCTTTACAAATGGATTCTCAGGTTACCACCAGATCAAGATATCCCTAGAAGACAGGTACAAGACCACTTTTTCCATAGAACGGGGATCCTACCAGTACATAGGCATGCCTTTTGGGCTGAAGAATGCATCAACCATATTTTCAAGTGTGGTAATAAATTCTTTTAATAGAAGTGTATCTAGATGACTGGACTATATATAGTCTGTTAAAATACCATGTGGAAGTATTAAGGTCGATGTTGGAAAGATGTAGGCAGTGTCAGAGATCATTGAATATCAAGAAATGCATCTTTGCGACACCTTTTGGAATATTATTGGGCCATATAGTGTGCAAACAAGGATTGCTAGTAGATCCTGCCAAGATTGTAGTTATTGTCAATTTACCACCACCAAAATTAGTGTGCCAATTGAGAGCAACATTGGGACATACATGCTACTACATAAAATTTATAAAAGGGTATGCATAGATCATTGTGCCAATGGAGAAACTGTTAAAGAAAGATACTAAATTCCAATGGAATGAGGACTCTCAGCAAGGTTTGGACACCCTAAAATAAAATATGGTCACAACACCTATTCTAGTATTCCCATATTGGGAAAATACTTTTCATGTGCATGTAGATGGATCTGCTATAGCACTTGGAGCAATTCTGGCACAACCATGAGAAAGGGATTGGAGCCATCCTATAGCATTTGCAAGCAGAAAACTATCAGAATCATAGAAAAACTAAGATTCTACAGAAAAAGAAGGCCTAGGTATGGTCTATGGACTTCAGAAGTTCATACATTACCTAATGGGAAAACACTTTAATATGTTCACAGATCATTCAACCCCCAAATACCTAGTCAACAATCCATTGTTGGGGGGGAGGATCTGTAGATGTCTACTGTTATTTCAAGAATTTTATTTTGAAGTGATAGCCAAACCAAGGAAGCTGAATGAAGGACCTGATCACGTAACGAATGGAGAAGAACCTACCAATTTGGAAGACAACTTCCTTGATGCACAGTTATTTTCAATCCAAATAGCTGATGAATATTTTGCTGATATTATTGAATACTTGAGTATAGGGATTGCGCCACAAGAGTTTAACACTGTGCATAAGAAGAATCTGGTAGTCAGAGCTGCAGACTATCAACTGATTGCATGACACTTATACAAAATGGGCGCATACAACATTTTGAGAAGATGTGTACTAGAACATGAAAGGCCTGGGATTTTGGTAGAACCTCATGAGGGAATTGCTGGAGGACATTATGCAGGAAAAACTACCTTGCAAAAGGTATTTCACATAGGACTACGGTGGCCAACAATTCATAGAGATGCTAAGGAATATTTCCATATATGTGATGTATGTCAGAGGGTTGGTAAACCTAATAGAAGGGATGAGATGCCCCTAAGACCAAAAGTAACTTTGCAGGTATTTGAAAAAAGGGCAATAGACTTTGTGGGACCAATTAATCTACCAACAAGAATTTTAGGAGAAAGATATATCATTACTGCAACAAAATACTTAACAAGATGGGTAGAAGCAACACCAATAAAAGACTACAGTGCAGAGACAACAACACACTTCTTGTTTGAGCAAGTGATAACTAGATTTGGTTGTCCAAGGATTTTTATGAGTGACCAAGGTAACTCACTTTATCAACAAAACTATCAAGCCTATGACTGAGTAGTTTGAAGTTTATCATCAGAATAGTACACCATACCATCCTCAAGCAAGTGGAATAGTAGAAGCCTTAAATAATATCTTGGAGAATGCTATAACAAAGATCTATAATTTCAACATGGATGACTGGGATTTGAAGATACCAACAATACCATGGGAATATAGGACTACATGTAAGAAGTTGATAGGACATACACCATTCAGATTGGTGTATGGGCAGGAAGCAGTAGTACCATTAGAATTTCTGGTACCCAACCTATGCATAGCAACAATCACCAACATGAAAGAAAGAGGCTCAGTAAAGGAAAGGCTCAATAAACTAATGGAGATGGAAGAGGATAGGATTCTGGAAGGATTTCACCAAGAAGTATGGAAAGCAAGAGACAATGCTTAACATGACAAACATATCAAGAGGAAGAGTTTCAAGGAGGTAGGCCTAGTCTTGCTTTACGACAATATTTGTTTTTAGCATCCAAGTAAATTCATAATGCATTGGCTGGGGCCATATGAAGTGAAGATTGTCATAGATGGGGGATCTGTACAATTAAAAGACTTGGGAGGCACATAACTGAAAGGACTGATCAATGGGAGTCGACTGAAACTGTACAGGGACAGTCGTCCCCCTAACATTTAAAAGTTACAGCGCAGTAAGAAAACATGTACATAGTGTACTATAGTAGAAGTTGAGAGAGAAAAATGAGAAAAATAAACAAAAAGGAGAAAAAGAAGGAAAAATAAATACAAAACTAGAAAAGATAGAAAATACAAAAATATTGGGAAATACAGAGCGCAACAGAAGTGGACTCGATGCGATGAAAAGAAAAATGTCTGTGCACAGCATACAAGCGACACACTACGTGCTAAGGAAAATTTATAGCAAATATACGCAGCGCACTCAAAAAGTTCAGTACCACAAAAAAGGTACCAACGGTCCAGAACAGCGAAAAATGACGGTTACGACAAAAAGGCACCAATTGGCGACATTTATGAAATTAAACAAAACATACTAATTGCATTAATCACATCCAAGGAAGCTTCTTCGAGAAGCTTCACAATAATGATGTCATGCGCTATATAAAGGAGGAACTCGGGCAATTTACAACTTATTGTGAATTTGCAAAATTGCAACGTTAGAAGAGCACACAGAGCAGAGTTGATTTGATAAGTCCACAGTGCGAACTAGTCAACAACCATCCGATGAAATCATCCAGTGCCCATGATGGAATCACCAAATATTGGTGCATTGAGCCAAACAACAAGAAAAACACGAAGTAGTATTAGGGAACCTTACAAAACCAACGAGGCTGAGCCAGAAACCACACAAAGGGGGGGATTCGTCGATGTTGACACAATTCTCTCACCCCATGTAGAACCAACAAGCCCCACACCAGTGATGGAAGAATCCCATGAACCAACCATGGTGGGCATGGACATTGACCCACATGACAGTGCGCAGGGATGACATGCCAAAGACACAGGAAACCCACAGGGACCCGCAAGGGTCGAAGGAGCTCAAAAAGAAAATGGGGCCACCATGATGCAAACATAGGCTGCCACGTCACCACCACCCAAAGCAGGGTCTGCACAACAACAAGAAGGTATCATGGAATATATTACCGACCAACCAGAATCTGACGCTGAAAAGAGACAGATTGAGGATGGACCTTAAGGGAGCCACCAAGAAGAAAGGACACACAACCCATGGCGTGATCCCCGCACAAGAAAACCAACGCAACCATCATACTACCACACATTCTAGAGGGAGTGCAAACCATGCCAACACTTCTGGTGTGCATGGAAAAGTTGAAATATTTGGACCATGACGTGGCCAATGCTATCAAATTCCCCTATTTTGCGTAGTAGGTATACCTTGACAGTATAGGTACAAGCCCCTTTGGTGACCCAATTATACAACCAAGACCATGGTCAACCAGATTGGCCAACACAGGAATCCTTAACCTACTAGAAATTCCCCATTTTGGCAAGGGGATAGAAGTAAACAACTGCGTCAAGGAGTTGATGACGGTCCTCCATGGAGAATTCTTATGATTGGAGGAGCCTATCTCAATAGACGTGGAACTAATTGCAATCATCATAGGTCTAGCATCTATGGGTGAGAGCCCCGCACAGTACCTTGATGAAAAAACAAAGGAGAAAAGATTGGTCGAGGAGATGAAGAAAACTTAAGGCACAGAAAGGGGCTCGCACAAGATCATAATCAAGAGGATCAACGACGCATCAACGAGAATGACCATCAAACTCATGGCCTGTAAAATGCTTAGAAAATTTCGCAAGGAGGAAGTCCTTGCCAGGGTCGTCGCAACTGCAACACAGTAAACTGATGGCACTATGCTCAGTTGGGTCCCGTATTTATTGAACTTATTCCTTGAAGACTGCAAAGATGTGCAGGACTTGGGAACATAGTTCTACTATTCCTAGTTACTCATTCTGATCACATTGATGGGGTGGAGGGAGACCCCATACTCTCATTTTTGTGACTGGATAGGTCATTTTCGCGCAACGCGATACACATCATTGGGGAGCACTTCGGACCCCAAGATTAGAAGTGGCAACACAAGAAATTGTTTAAGGTACTTCAACGAGATACAAGAGAGCATTGCGAATACATGGAGAATCACTCCAGATGTGGTCACACAATACGAGGAGATCTCCAACTTTAGAGCGACAAAGCATAATATTTGGATCCAAGCGCACAGGGATTCGGGGAAGGAGTGGCTACAGTTAAGATACTATGTCATAGAAGAGGACATAGAAATTTCCATGAGGGATTGGCATGACGATTGGAGGATTCCAGTCCTGACTCAAGAGGTGCCTAAGGGTACATAGGTAGATGCAAGGCCAACCAAGACACATGTAGGTGACACCGCTGCGCCCAAAAATCCAACGAAGTCGGGGAAGCCTAGCCAAAATCCGGTGCAACAGAAGAAGGGAAGTGCACTGAAGAGATATGCACAGGAAGTGAAAAAGGAAACTGCCCCAAGAAAAAGGGAATAAGGGGTGGGGGACACTACAATGCAAGAAACTCCCTTTGTAGCCATCCCATAGTAAATAGGGCCACCCAAGCAATCGATTATACACATGGGGGGGGGGTGCAAGAAGGCCAAGGTGCATAAGAAACCACCATAATACACTATCACCAAGGATGACAGAAATATTGTGGGAGAGAAAGTGCAGGACCATGCAGTGGAAGAATTTGAAGAAGCCCAACACCAGAGAGGCAGAATTCAAGATGAGCTAGCAGGGATAAATAAGGTCCTCGAGAAGATCAGGTTAGTGCAAAGGCCTCAAAGGGAAACATAATATCATAGATGATTTTAGGGGCTAAATTTCGTTCATGGGCTAATTTTCCATGGTTTTTCCAAAAACGAGATTCGCTATTTTAAAAATGATTCGCCCAAATTCTATAGGATAAAATTATTTTACCTTACAAATCGCCAAAATTTTATAAAAACTATATAAAATACTTAGAAATTTGAATATTTTTACAAAAATATCGCCAAACATTTATAGTTGGCATATGAAGGATTAGTAATATTCACCAAGGTTTCTATATTTTAAAATAAATTTCCATCCTTAAAATCATCCCTGCATAATATTTTCATGAAGCAACAATAGTAGAGACAAGGACTGCGCCAAGTGAGCAGGACACAGTTTAAACTACCGCCCAGGGGAGTCCAACATTTAGAATGACACATAACATGTTGCAGATGGATGATGATGCAACCCAGGAACCATTGAAGGATTTGACATAGGTAGAACTGGTATTAGCAAGAATACCTACCAAGGCATTGTACATGCTCCAAGTCAATGTCGCACAGGAGGTACAATCACGCTCCAAAACTGATGCAACATAATTGTAGGAGATGATAAATGGCAAGGACACCTTCAAATTGGTGGTCTATAAAGTCAAGCTCGAAACCAAGGAGGAAAAGGAGCGTGCACACAAAATAGAATAGGGTGTGAAAACAATGTATAATCACATCCCTGATAATGCACAGGTAGAGAACACAAGCGCAGAGGAGAAAATCAATCTTATTGCCAGAACCATTGAACATTATAGGAAAGATATTGAGAAATTAAAAGAATATCCAACTCCTATAACTCCTCCCGAGGTCAGAGACTAGAGGAAACAAGACGATGCACTCCAATTAGCATAACTACAGAAGCACGTAAGCACAACATAAGAGTTGCTTGACAGAGTCACACAACTCTAGAAAATGTTGGAAGATGATGAGTAGGTCCAACAGTGGGACCAATAATATGAAAGGCTCAACACAACCATACAAGAGCTCACAAACAAAAAGAAAACAATGAGCATCAAAGAGCACCTGAAAAGTAATCAGGACTTGAAGAAGCTACAAGCAGATTTAAAAGCAGGAGAGATAGACGAAAGTAGAACCCCTATAGGACCAAGAAACATAGTTGATCACACATATGGAGGAGGAAAAGAAGAGAATGGAACATATGCACACAAAGAGTGCAACACTGATCCAGGAGGAGATCACATCGCAGTCAGTAGAGGCACTGCCAGGAAAATCCATGCAGGGCAATAAGTGAGGAAGAGAACTAGAAGAGAAGTTCCAAATTTTGGAAACGACTGTAGAATGAGCACGCACTAGCTAAGTGGAACAGGATGAGACACATGTCAGTGTTGGGGACCTATTGGGCACAGGTCGATTTTGAGAAAAAGCCCATTTTTGGGAAGATAAAGATTAATTTGGAAAAAGACAGTTGGCATCAACACATGCGAGGAAAAGTTGCATGCAAAGGAGGAAAGCATGAAAGGCATGCAAGAAGGAAAACATAACCACATTAGGGTTAGGGTTTTTGTAAGACATTGTAATGGTTGATAAGATGAAAATTAGTATAAATAAGTACCCGAGAGGTCTAGGTCGGGCTCCCTAAGTTTTGTCCTATTTGATTAAGGGAACTACTGTAAGACCTGATACCATTTTTGTAAGTTGTTGAGCTATAGGAGATCCAAGTAGCTAGATATTGAGGGTTAGATCGTAGGCTGAGGAGCCTGGTGTGATATAGTCAGCCTCATAGAGGATTGTGGAACCTGTTTTGAGAATGTATGATCATAATTGTAGTTCGTGTGGTGCCATCTATTACAAAATTCTAAATAAAAGAGCATAAGAAGCCAAATCTTTGTGGACGTAGCCCAGGAGGGGGTGAACCATGGTGACACTTGTGTCATGTGTTGTGAATGATTGCATGTTACCTTCTATAAGTAGTTAGACTATGAATGGATGAATGGATGATTCTATGAGATCTGTTATATGTTAGATCTATTAGAATGCATGCATAGATTTAACATATAAAAGAATATTAAGAATAATAGAAATAAAAACCAAGACAGGGCCTAAGAAGATTAATTGCAATACCAGATCCCCACTCTTTCCTAGACTGCAAGAATCTGAGCATTGCATTCACCCATAGCATTATCTTGAGTGAGAGTGCACAGTGCATTCTATGTGTTGTGTTGCCTTTTGGTCTACCAGGAGGGCCACTAGTTTCAGAGGGTTTTGTTGGAAACCGGTTCAAATATGAACCTGGGTCAGCCAAAGAGTAACAAGAGATATTAATAACCAACATCTTTCCATTCTTTCATAAAACCTAGTTCAAATTGAAATACAGAATGGCGTTGCGAACTCAACCATTGGCACTGCAAACCCTTTGTTTTACAGAGAGTTGTTTCATTCTACCTGTCTACATTTTCATTCAGATTGAATTATTGATCCTCTTTATCACTTCCTACTTGCAACTTGCTTAAACTTCACACTATTTCTGACTATTGTTGTGTATAAGATTTTCAGTCAGGTAAACCCTAAGTGTGCCATCTCTGTAATCAAACCCTAAATTTTCTTGTTTTATTTTGCATTTCTAATAGCAATTGTCATAACAGGTTATAGGATGTTTTCAAAACAATAATTATGGAAAGAAAGCAAGGAAAGAAGATCTACAAAGGGGGAGATATTGTGAGAGATGAACCACATGACATGCAACTATCAATTCCGAACCATTTTTTAAGGAAGCTTTCCAGAGGGTGGGCTACCTCAATTTTTGTTAGAAAATGCAACGAGGACATCCTGAAGTAGCTAAGCAGTTTGCACAAAATTTCAGTGGGACAAAGATAAAGTGGGGATGTTGGAGTTTGAAGTCTCTGAGCATTCTATTATTTTATCCACAAAGATACCTGATTGTGGTGAGAATTGGTTTAAATCCATGTCTTTGAACTCTTCTTTCTCCAAGGAATTCTTTAAACCTGAATATCAAGGAGACAACCTATCCAAAGGAGTTCCTAGAAGTTATATGTTGGAATATTTTGACAATATGCTCAGGGTCATCCAAAGGTACTTCACATGTGAAGGAAGGTTCAGTATGGTATGTGGTATGTCAATACCATATCAGATTACTACTACACTTCATTGGGAAAAAGTCCATGAACCTTACATTTTACCTTTTCAGGAGTATTCGAAAGATGTTAGATAGAACCAGGCTAAGTCCAAGAAGGTGGACACTAGTATTTTTCACTCTAGTTTAATCAAGATGTTATTACTGGAAGATTTAAAGAAGACTAACAATGACTGGGAAACTTTCCTAGCTGCATAAAATTTTCAGCTAGATATTGCTCCTACACCACTGTCCAAAAGACAAACTCCTACCCCTGTTGAGAATATTGTGCATTCAGATTCAATCAAGAAGAGGAACATGACTAGGAGTGGTAAATATTTTCAAGCTATTAAAAAATCAATTGAAGGTGGTCCCTCACAACCTCCTGACAAAGAAATTTCACCTGTGGCAGAACCTACACCTATGTAATACCATGAAGCAAAGCAAGGAGTTTGAAAGGGAAAAAACTTGTCTTTTCCCCATCAGTTGCTGCAGAAACAATCAAACTTAGAAGAAATTTTACTAGATTAGCAACTAAACAACATGTTCCTATGGAAGATGGTATAGCAGAAACTTCAACTCAATAAAAGGAAAAAGTTCAGTTTTCTAGGCAGCCCATGGAGGATATTGATATCAACACTCCTCCTCATGAAAGTAATCCTACTTTCAAAAGACCAAGGAGGCAACTTAAGGATGCAAAAAATGAAACTGACAAGTTGAAAAAGGAAGATTTGGAATCCTGAATCAAGCTAAAGGATATGTTACATCTATATGAGGATACAATTGATAAAGCAAAGTTCATGGCTAAGAGGTCTTTACCCCTTCACAGACAACTCAAGAATGTTTATAAGCAGAAGAGAGCTTGCCAAGCTGAGATCAGGAAATTAAAAGCAGAGTTGCAGCCCTTCAAAGAACAAGTAGCAAAAAGGAATCTAGATATGTTGGCTAAGGTGGATACTAGAAGGAGTACCTGAACCAAAATATGAATACAGGATAACATTTCACATCAACATCATTTTTTTCAAGGTTTATATTTTGCATGAAGTTACAACACTAAGTGATGATTTTGGATTTTGAGCTAAACTTAGCATCTTCATATGTTTTCTCCAAGGTTACTTCAGGTTGTAAGGAGTTTGTAGAATTTATGGAAGGTTTATACTACTTTTGGTGCAAGTTTTAAAGGTTAGAATGTTTTTTGTAAGTAAACAACCTTCTACAGGAAAGCTCGCAGTGCCTGGACTCACTGGTGCTGTGAACTGGGTGTTTTAGGATAGTTTGCAGCACAAATGCTACGGACTTGGATTAATGAATATTTTGAAGATGAGGGGACTTCCAGGTGTCAAGTTGAAATCCTACCATCATTTAGGGGTTCAATTTCACATTATAAGGCTACTTGCCTCAAGGAACCGTCTGCAGTAAAGCCACATGATAAAGTTATTAAGGGTTGTTCTATACATTGCTAACATTTTCCTGCAAAATAACATTCTGCTATTTTGTTGTTGTACACATGTTACCATGCCTTTCTAAGGCATAGAATCCTATGAGGAAATGAGGTGGTGGATTCTAAATAGGTTTTCTTGGATATTTTTTAATTTAACATAGATTGTAACTTGATAGGAGGTTGGAATGGTTGAAGAGAAAAACTCTTATTTTTGGTCTCATACTGTAACAAAGTTTTCTTGATGTATGTACCAGACTCAAGAATCTTTAATGGTGAAAAATCAGTCTTTTTCCTACTGTCATCTATGTTCTGTCTCACTTTGGTATTAGTCTCAAGTGAAGGATTCATCATGATTCTTGTTTCTTTATTACAATAAATAATTTATTGTGGTATTTTATGCAAGTTGATCAATTTTTTTTTTCTCTTTTGATTAGGAAGTTCTTATTCAAATGAGTTTTCTTCCACATGTGTTCCAGAAATACCTGATGTAACCTGATACCAATAGTTCACTTTCCTTTCTAAGTCTTCTATCTTTCATTTATATCTTTTAACATTGATTTGAAGCTACTCAAAGCCTTGGTTGCTTGTGTGTATTTTATGGAAGGTTTTGTGATTGTCATCATAAATTGAGTTTCACATCCATTTGACACACCTTTTAAAACATTATTATTTACATTCTGATGTGTATTAGGCTTACATATACAACATTCTAGGTGTGACTTCTAGTGCTAACATTTTTGGCGTCATTGTCGGGGAACATATTGAAGATATTTCCCTGGGCTGTACGACAAAGACACTACTAATTTTGTTGGTGTACAAAAATCAGTAAATAGAATGATTGCATAGTACACCTAGCAACTCCAAATTTCATCTTTGGCTCCCAAGAGTAGGCACACACAGTCTAACCCACAGTCACCTCTAGCTACACCTGAACCTGATCCAAAAAAAATCATAAAGAAGGGAAAAGCTTTGCAAGGAGCCTCCTCTTCTAAATTCTCAGGTACTTCTGGAGACCTACCTGACTCTATTTTCAATACACCAGTTGTTGTTTCTCATGTTTCTCATTTACCTATTACTGAAGATCCTGTAAATTCAAAACTAGGAGATTTTCTTGTAGAATACACAATGTTTTCCCCTAATCTAAAAGAAGAAAACTTGAAAAGTTTTGATTTTCTTGCATCTTCTGAAATTGTAAAGTGGTTTAGACTTGAAATTTTGGAAGATTTCCCTTTCTTAGGTTCTCCTTCTCCCCATTCTTTTAATTTTCTTGTCACTAAAGAAGAAGAAACCTCCGTATTTGTTGAGATCCCCCCAACTCTATCCAAGTCCCAACCACCCTCTGTTAAATTTGAATCTTCTCCAACTTATACTCCTCCTTTTTAAAATCCACTGATTATATAGATTGCATCTTTACCTGTTAAGTCACCTTCTATTTCTCCTAAAAGTCAGAGTCCTCCTTTTCCAAATCAAATGGAAGGAATTAATCCTCCTCAGAACATAATGGATTCGATTGTGGCTGCTAGGTATGCACCATTAGTGCTTACTCAACCCATGAACGATCTTCCAATAGGATATTACCTTAAGTACATGCCTAATTTTACAGGAGAGGAAGATATCACTGCAGAAGAACACCTTGCTGCATTTTACAGTTATGCAAATAATTTGAATATTGAAAATGAAGATGTATGGATGAAGGTTTTTGTGCAAAGTCTAGATGGAGAATATAGGAAGTGGTTTATAAGTTTATCTCCTGTATCAATAGATGGAATCAAATCCCTAGACGATGCCTTTTTAAGACATTGGGGTGACAAAAAAGACTTCTTATATTACATTAAATAATTTGGGACTCTTAAAAGGAAAGAGGGTGAATCTGTGTCAGATTTTTCAAAAAGATTTAACAAGATGTAAAACAAAATTCCTACTAAGATTAACCCCACTCAAACTTTTGCTAAAATAACCTATGCAAGTGCTTTTGACCCATAATTATTTATTTTGTTGAGATAAAGAAGGTCTACAACATTGGCTCATATGAAAGATGCTGCACTAGAGGTTGAATCAAATATATTGGAAGAAGATAAGTTGAGGGGAAAATATTATAGAGATAGAAGAAAACAAAAACAAAAAGCCTCATATTCAGATGCTTCAGGGATTAATCCCCAAGTTGATGAATTGACTAAGTTGGTTAAGCCACTTTTTGCAGAAATGGAACAATCACATTCCTAAAGGATTGGTTCCCTTGGAGATATTGTTTGATAACAATGATGGGCCTGTGAAAGTGAGTGGTTCTAATGAAAATGAAGATATGACATAATGTAATCTAGGCACTGAAGAGGAACCCAAATATGTTAAATTGTCCAGTATTTTGTAAGAAAATCAAAGGGTTGAATATATCAAATTGTTGAAAGAATTTTCTTATGTTTTTGCATGGAAGTATGAAGACCTAGAAACTTATGATACTAGAATCATTGAGCATAGAATACCTTTGAAATATGACAGTAAACCTTTTAGACAAAAACCTAGGCAGATCAACCCTATGCTATTTCCCATTATGGAAAAAGAGGTCAAAAAATTGCTTGATGCCCAGATCATTATACCTCTAAGGTATTATGATTGGATAGCTAATTTGGTCCCTGTCATAAAGAAGAATGGTGAGATCAAGATTTTTGTTGACTTCATAAAATTAAACATATGTTCCAGAAAAGACAACTACCCCTTACCAAAAATGGAGCATATATTGCAAAGGGTGACAGGTTCAGTAAGGATTTCAATGATTGATGGGTTTTCGGGTTACAATTAGATTTTTGTGTTACCAAATGACAGAGAAAAGACAACATTTACTACTCCTTGGGGTACATTCATGTATGCCAAGATGCCCTTCGGTCTCATGAATGCAAGGGAAACTTTCCAATGTGCAATGGGAATTGCATTTATTGGAGAGAAAGACAAGTTTTTGGTTATCTACTTGGATGATATCATAATGTTTTCCAAGTCTGATCAAGAGCATTACCATCATTTAGAGAAGGTATTTCTGAAATGCAGAAATTATGGGTTGTCCCTTAATCCCAAGAAGTCTCTTTTTTTCCATGAAGGAAGGTAAGCTGTTAGGACATATTGTCTCAGTTAAAGGAGTAAAAATTGATCCAAACAGTGTAGAGGCTATAAAAAATCTTTCTCTTCCAAGGTTCAAGAAATAAATTTAGTCCTTCTTAGGTAAGATAAAATTTTTGAGGAGATTTATATCTAACTTTGCTAAGTTAGTGAAATTAATCACTTCCATGTTGAGAAAAGAGAATGAAGTAAAATGGACATCAGAAGCTAGGAGTTCTTTTGAGAAAATAAAATAAACACTGGTTGATGCTCCTATTTTGATCAGTCTTGACTACTCAAAGGAATTTTTGATTTTTTCCTTTTCCTGAAATGATACATTAGTTGTTGTCCTTCTTCAGAAGAATTCAGATGGAATGGAGAAGCCTATATATTTTTTCAGTAGGGCCTTGAGAGATGTTGAAGTCAAATATGACATCATGGAGAACAAGATTATGCTTTAGTCAAAGCTTTAAATACTTTCAGGGTATATGTTCTTCACTAAAAAAATATTCTTTATGTTCCTTCAAACTCTGTGAAATAAATTTTGATTTATCCTGATATAGATGGGAAAATAAGTAAGTGGATTGCCAAGATTTTGGAATTTTATCTTGAGGTGAAACCCACCAAGTTGGTGAAGGGTCAATGTCTAGCTAGATTGCTAGCTAAATCCAATTGTAAGGCACTGGGAGTAAATTTCATGAGTACTAACTCTATAAATCAACAATATGATATTCCTAGCAACAACTTGCAAATTAGTTCAAATTGGCAGAATGCAGTTTGTACAATGACCTCATCTATTTATTGCAAAATTTGCAACCTCCCACTGGACTTGAGAAGACCAAATTAAGGGCTCTAAGTCTTAAAGCAGTAAGATATTGTATTGTTGATAAGATTCTATATTGAAAATATCCTTTAGGGGTTCTTTTAATATCTTTAGATCCAGAAGAGACAAAATAAACTATGACTAAATTTCATGGGAGTCTATGTGGAGGTCATCACTTACGGAGGACTACATTATACAAGATACTTAGAGCTGGGTATTTCTGGCCTATTTTATTCACTAATGTGCGTGAAAAGATCACGACTTGTGAAAAATGTCAGAAATTCTCCAGAAAACAAAAACTCAAATCTTTGCCTCTGAAACCCATAGTGGTATTTGTCCCTTTTCAGCAGTGGGGGCTAGACTTTATTGGATAAATTCATCCAACTTCAAGTGGCCAACATCATTGGATTCTGAGTGCTACTGATTACTTTACCAAGTGGATAGAAGCCATTCCGACCAAAAATGCAACACACAAAGTAATTATTGGTTTCCTGGAAGATATTCTATCAAGGTTTGGTTTTCCCCATAAAATTATTATTGATAATGCTACAGCTTTTAAAGTTGAGCCTCTCATGAAGTTTTGTGAAAAATTTGGTATTCAACTTATCAACTCCACTCCATAGGGTAATGGCTTAGCAAAATCCTCCAACAAAATCTTAGTGAAGATCATCAAAAAGTTGTTAGAAGATAATAAGAAATCATGGGATTCAAAGTTGAAGTTTTCCCTATGGGAAGACAGAGTAACCACCAAAATGTCAGTTGCCACCACACCATTTCAGTTGGTTTATGGAATTGAAGTTGTTTTCCCTTCTCAGTTAGGTTTACCTATGGAAAAATTTATTCAAGATCAAGAAGGGGAACCAGATGATATGATCAAGAGGATGCATCAACTTGTGAAAGTACAACAAACCATGGAGCAACTTTTTGATAAAGCACATAGTCATCAACAGAAAATCAATGAAGTTTTTGACAAGAAAGTGAAGAAGGAAGATTTTCAACTTGGAGACCTGGTACTCAAGTGGGATGCTCAAAGGAAAGATAAGGGGAAACATGGTAAATTCGAAGCCCTTTGGGTTGGTCCTTTTAAAATTTCTGAAGTGTTGCAAAATAATACAATTAAGTTGCAGAATTTGGAAGAAGTTGAAATTCCTGGTGGCTCAATAAATGAGAATTTTCTAAAGAAATACTTTTTCTAAATCCTGAGTGGCTTCATTTCATTGTAAATACCAGTCTATTAGTTAGTTCTGTTTTATTTTAATAATGAATCCTTGCTAAATGGATAAGACATTGGAACTGCATGTTCTTGTAGCCTCACATGGAGGGCTCCATCCCCTGTGGGGCCAACTGTTAGCAAATAGGATGTGTAGGGGTCAAAATATTTTGAGATTTTAGTTTTGAGTCATAGGGTATTGTTATTTAAGGCTTTGGGTTATATCTCATGTCATAACTCATGTTTGATTGTTTTTTTCATGAGCATAGTCTTGTTTTTTAGTCTTTGTTGTTGATTAAGGTTGGTTGTCATTGATGTCAACCCTTGAAGAAAGACCCGTAGCACAAAGTTTTGGGTAATGGACCCAATAGTGTTTGATGTAAATATGACTCATTATTGTTTTGTCATGGTTGATAAGAAGTAAATATAGATGAACTCCAAAGTGGTCCCCTTATGGTAAGACGCTTTGTGGAGTAAGAGAACCCATGCTTAATTATGGAATAATGAGATGAAGGAAAGTGAATCTTTCAGGGAAAATATCCTATATGGATAGTTCTTGTCATGTCATTTCCGGTGGTATGTGGAACGTCACATAATTCCTCACGGTTAGAGAGTTATGGCCATGAGAAGTTGGAGACCCCAGGTTTGGGTAATGGACCCAAGTTTGT